>JBBPCY010091967.1:0-22420 GCA_037974405.1 Brachyalestes nurse
GCATGAGGGAGCTGTGAGCTTTTGAAGTTGGGTACAGCAGTCGGGGAAAAATTGTAGGAGGGTTAACAGGTTAAAGTAAACTGAATGTGGGTTTTGTTACAGATTCAGTTGTTCAGCTGAAGCTAGAAATAGCTTACAGGTCATTAGCATCCCTCACTCTTCCATTCTTTCGAACGGTAACACCCTCCGCTATTGGTTGAAGCAATGAAAATCATGGCGTAAAAAGTGTTTTTTTGGAGGTGGGTCGCCCACCGGCATGACCACCTAGCGGTGAAAGCTAACAGGTTTTTAAAGTGGGAAACAACATCCTGTGTGACGTGTTAGTCACACTCTGCGTCAAAACACTGCTTTCCCTCTCCTCAATTCTAATTTAAGAGAACTAAAACAGAAATATAGAAGCATGACAGTTATGGATATCCATAATAGATTCAAAATGAATTATGTCTAGTAAAATTGAAGCTGTACTACTAGTGATATTAAAATGATACTACTAGTTACTTTATAGATATCTGAAGAGTCTTTTTAAGTTTTTGATATCCAAAATGAGAATTATGACTAGTAACAACAGTATTGAGGATATCTGAAATGAAAGTTTCTCCAAGTAAGAATTGTATTTCAGATATCCGTAATGTTCATTGTAGATAGGAAGAATGTCATTTTGGAAATATCTAAAAGTGAAAACCCAATAGACATGAACAGAGAAAGTGACGTCATTTGTACTAGGAGAATTTAACGCTTGAGATATCTGTAATGTTCATTATAGATAGGAAGAACGTCGTTTTGGATAACTGTAATGTTCATTTTGGCTCTGGACTGGGAAGGGTTTGGCCCATTCTGGACTCTGAGTGCTGTTCCTTGCATACAAAAAGAAGGAGGCAGAGAGCTGGGTCTGACTATGGGCAGGCAGCCAGGGTGTAAGCAACACAGCTCACCTGGGTGACTCCTCACTTAATCAGAGAAACGAGGCCATATGTCATTTGACAAAGCCTGTTAAATGGTGTCTCAAGTTTCTCTAGCTGTCTTGCTCTTCATTTCTGGTTTTGGTTTTCAGCAGCTTTGATTCTTCCCGGGAACTGTTCTTCCCGGGCACATAGCAAATAAATGACTGCCAACAAAACCGGCCACTTTTCAGCACAGGGAGCGGGTGACTGAATCCAGAGGTTGCCAGTTCAAGTTCCTGTCTTAAGAATTCTCAGGTACTCCCACTTTCCCCATGTGGCTGTTTTATCAATATAAAAACCCACTATCTAACCACATTTCATTCACAGAAAGCCGATACATTTATTTCACCTTCCTCTAAACCAGGCCTACTCAACTAGCGGACCGCGGGAGGGATACGGCCCCTTTGAAATGTTTATGGCTCGCAAGACTGCCAGTAAATCAGTGTGATATAATAAAATTATGGGTTTTGATCATGATTGGCTGGTTGTCCCCTGCTACTTTAGCCAAGATTGGTTATCCGCTGTGTTGTATACAATTAGCCAATCCGAGCCCAGAAGCTGCCATACTACAATCGCAGCTGAAATAGGTGGGATTTGTCAGAAAATGGATGTGTTACAAAAAGCAGAGCAGAGCATAAAAGGCAGTGGAGGAGAACCATTAAGCTGCTGAAAGCATTAAAAAGGTCTTTTTGAAATAATGGTGTCTGTGCTTTAACCTGAGACCAAAAGAGAATCCAGTCACACACACCTTTGTGGTTTTAGATTGATGATGTATCTACTCTAACGACTTTAACCATCAGAGTTTATGTTTAGAACTGGACGCTGTAAAAAAGGTTATTTTTGACAGTTAAAGCTGCACTGACATAAAGTCCATAAAAAAAGACGAAGATAAGTCTAAGCCAGCTGCTACGCCCACTTCACAGGAGGGGGAAGGGGCTGATGTGGCCCTAAATCTGTTGAATGTAGCAAAATATAAATATGGACCTTGGTTAAAAAGCTCCACATAAAGTTAAAGAAAGTGGATATGTGTCATTCGTTCATACTAATATCTATTATTGTCATTTTTAGCCAAATATTCTGTGCAGCCCCCGACCCCCCAATGCTCTTGTTATTGAAGTTGAATAGCCACACTATAAACTAAAGAATAAAAGGGAAATTAAAATTCTGAAAACTTATTCAGACAAATAAGGAAAATAGAATCTAAATTCATCAGTAAAGCCTAACAGCAGATTAAAAAATCATCACTGCTAATGTCCCAAAGAAGGCAAACCAGGAAGCCCTCCCTTTTGTCATGCCTGGCTAAGGGCGTAACAAAATAAAACACAACAGCTGTGGAATAGAACAAAAGTCATTTATTTAACAAAATTCTAACAGAAAAGTATGCATAAGTAGGTAAAGTAAAACGCAAAAACAAAATTCTTAGTAATATTTACCAATATCAATAATTAATATTTACCAAATCAATCCTAACCTAGATTTCTAAACCTAGATCAAGAATAAATAAAACGATTAAGGAAACAACTCAGCGCATGAAACTGCAAAAAGAAAAGAACATATTAAAGTCTGTTTGCTGATAACTATACATTAATTAACTAACATCAATGTGTGAATTTTATCAGCAATATGTTCAACCAAGATAATGGGTGTATATCTCTCTGTTCAAACTTGCAACATCTTCAACTTTGTTATCACATCAAATTTGGGCAACAACTTTATTATCAACATCTTGATCAAACTCGCTATTGGGCAACAATGAACTTCCTCTACTGGACCCCACTTGCTTCCCATTTTTAATTAAGTCTAGGCAAGAAAGTGGATGGTGTGCTGTTTACAACAAATCAGTTTTTATTTAAATCTTTCTATTTCAAAACATTATATGGATAAAATTTCAGGGTTTGCTCAATCAGATGCTGCTACTTATCATAGGAAATTAACAGAACTAACAAAAAACACATGACCCATGAAAGGAATCCATGAATTGTCTTACAGCCAAAACAGTATTCATTATTCAATGAACAAAATTCAAATCTAACTAACATTGAGCTTCTGTCTTATTTTCCTTTTTATTTTAGTAACTTTTTATACGTAAGTCTTTAACAATCTGACTCTGACGACCCCCGCGAAAAACTGGGGATCACTGTACTCTTCAAACCTTGTGCACACACTTGTGGACACTCAACACCCATGGGTTCCTCTAAGCAGGCGTGTAAGAAAAGACTCTGAAAATGAAAGTTATGGATGCCCACAATGCAGGAGACGGCTACAAGAGGATAGCGAAGCGTTGTCAGCTTGCAGTTTCCACAGTGAGAAATATAATTAAGAGATGGCAGTTCAGGGGAACTGTGGAGGTCAAGATAAGATCTGGAAGACCAAGAAAACTCTCGGAGAGAACTGCTGGTATGCTGGTCAGAAAGACACATCAAAACCCCCATTTGACTGAAAAAACCTGCAGGAACATTTAGCAGACTCAGGAGTGGTGGTGCACCATTCCACAAGACCTTCATGAAGTATGCAACAGAACATCTACAGAAGCCTGATGCGTTTTGGAAACAAGTGCTGTGGACTCATTAAGTTAAAATAGAACTCTTTGGCCACAATCAGCAAAGGCATGTTTGGAGAAAAAAGGAGCAGCATCTCATGAAAAGAAAAATCGTTGAAAATTTGTGGGTTGAATATTACAGAACTAGAAGCCTTTTGCAAGGAAGAATGGGAGAAAAACTAAGTTTCAAATCCCACTCACATTTCTGTTACATTGTCTATTTATTGTAGTGTTCTATCATACCTGTTCAATGTTGCTAACTGCCTCCTGTGCAGTGTTCATAACTAGAGTGCAATGCTAATCACTCCAGAAGATTTATGTAATGTTCACACTTGCTGTCTATTTATTGTTTGCCTGCTGCCCACTGTTGTAACCAGCAGTCTGTTAAGTGTTGTATGGTGCTGTACGTTGCACCGTGGTCCATGGGGAAACGTCTTGTCTTACTATGTATGTGTATCCAGTAACCCTGCTGGACCAACGACAGGTTTGGGATTACACCCAATTCTTGGTGGATTGTGAAGAGTTTGGCCCTGAGCTCATTTGGGTGTGGAGGACTGTCACATCAGCAGATGGAGGCAGAGAGATGGGTCTGATAATAGGCAGGTTGCCAAGCTCCTCCCAGCCAACAGACGATGACAAAGAATCCTTAATCAGTAAACAACACAGCAGAAAGAGGAAGTAACACATGTGTTTGCTGATAAGTACACATTACAACATTAATGTGTAATCTTCATTTAGGCAGCAGTATGTTCAACCAAGATAAAGGGGTGAACATCTCTCTGACCACAGCAAAGTTGGGCAACAACTTTGATATCAGCAAGTTAATCAAACTGAGCAACAATAGACTTGCACTGGACCCTGTTTGCTTCCCTTTTCTAAAGAATTCCAAACAATAAAGGGGACCACAAAGTCAAGTTTTCATTTTCAACAAACAAGATAAAAAATTTTTAGAATTCTGTAAATTAACAGAACTAACAATTTTTCCTCCTGTGTCAAATTGGATGAGCCTCCTTTTTGACATACCTGATTCCTAGCAGTACATTTTAAGGAAAATCATTAATGTAACAAAATGTAAACCCATTAGATATGAACTGGCCAATGGAAAACCTCTTAACCCAAATTCTTAATCAATATTTACAAAATCAATCCAACCAAAGCAGAGCTAGGCCTTAAAATCTAGAACAAAGACCAGACCAAATCACAAAGAAAAGTTATTTCTGCCCACCCACTCAATGTCCATGAATCATCTCCCTCAGCCCATCAGCAGGTACAGGTGCCTGAGCTGCAGTCACAACTACAAGCAGCTCTCAATATTCTAAAACGGTTGCTGTTTATTTAGCTGTTTATTTCTATATTCTAAAAAGGTCATTTCTGAAGAACATCCTCACAAACCATGTTTGTGTCTCTAAAGTCCAGGCAGATCCATGTATGTACTGAATAAATCTTCATTTTGAATAGTGCTTTTATAGCTTATGCTTTTCAGCCCTAAATTGCGTGAACACTGTCAAAAATACACACCATGCCATAATGACTGACTTTGGCAAAACGGGCAAAATAAAAGTAGATGCCTCGAAAAACAGAGATGTCTTTCAATGCTTTATTGAAATGTTCCAATAATCCAGTGAGGATCACCCCAAAGCGAATTATGACACTAAACAAAACGAGAGCCACTAAAGAGAAAGGAGAGTCAAGACTAAGCAAGAAAGTGATTATTTTAAATAAAATTTTGAATTTATTAATTAAAGAGCAATAACTGGGTAAGAGCATTACTGATCCGCATGCGAGAGCTCATCTGCATCCTCATAAGAAGAGCTTGTTAGGCAGGGGTTGATGTAAGTTGTATGCAAGTATGCATGCGTAGGATAAACAGTAAAATGCCAGGCAGTTTTCAGTCCTCACGGGGCAAAAGCTACCTAATTAGAGTAACTTCATTCTGGTTCTCTAATTACCACCACTCAGATAATCAAAACTTAAAAAAGAAAAATTATCATTATGTTTGTGTACTGTATGGGGCTAAACATTTTAGCCATCCGGCAAAAGCTGGCAAAAGAGGATGACATGGATAGTGAGGTTCAGAGGTGCCAGAGGCACTTTTTTTCTTGGTAATATATATTTTTTCATGCATTTTAATGCTACATTATTACGAATATAATATAAAATAATATAATTTACTAATTTTATAACATAAATATTTACTTAAACTCAGCTACATTTCTGTATCTAAAAAATAACTGTATACATTTTTTTTGTACTGTCAAGAGAACACAAAGCAACTATATATTGGCTGCTGCCCTGTGACACTTCTCTGGAAGTCCAGCATTCTCACATCAGAACAGTTTACTGTATGAGTTTCTCAGAGTATTCTTGTGTTTTTCATTTTGTTACACTTAATGTCCTGTATTTTTCTTGCTGTAAATTAAACATATTATTACTGTATTCAACCTGCTTATACCAAACAGTACAGGCTACATTGGATTAACAATGGTATTTCCATTCTAGCACTGCTCAAGACAGCAGTTCAGTGTAAACTGTACAGTACAGATAAGGGTTTACCATTACATTTTCTTAAGTGCAATGTATTAAGCTGAGTTTAAAATGAAATTAAAGTGTTGTTACAAAGTAAATAAAAGAGGTCCTGAAACAGAACCTTGTGGGACACCATTTTACTTTGGTGGATGCTGTCAGGTCTGGGGACTGACAGCGGGTGAGCGTTTGGGGTCACCCTTATTTAAGTTTTTTTATAGTTTGTTTTGTGCTTCTTTTGAAGTTTTGGTGTAATCAGTCACAGCTAGGGGTTGTTAAGAGTTTTTTTGAGAGTTCATGTATAAAAGGGGTTTTGTGTTAGAGTTTGGTTGTGGGTTCACCGTTACTTTATGTCTTGTTGTGGTGTTAGTCAGTGGAAGTGATTTTGGAATCGCATCGGCCCTTGTGCCTGACTTTTTGTTTGTATTTTTGGTTTGTGAATAAAACAAGCAAGAATGGAAGTCTGCCAGTATGCTTCATGCTTGGAGATCCGGGGACAAGACGTGACAGATGCTGAGGATTCCCCGCTACAAACTCTTATAAACTGAAAGCAGTCGGTCAGGTATGAGCTAAATTAAGATAAAGCCACGGTGAGGTGATTTTTTTTTTATTTCGGTGCGTACTAATTAATTCATGCAGGTACTAGAGCAAAAAACCAATATGTCAACCTCTGTTGTTAGGCTTTGTATTGTCACTGTTGGATGGCTGGTGCTACCTCTTCACCAGGCCAGTATTACAGCTCATAGAAGCCTCTGAAGAAGCAAGACACCAGTGGTAGGAATTTCCCTTTTGCTACATCATATATTGCCCTCTGCTGGACATTGCTGGAGTTTCCCTGTATTCATGTTCCTTGTACACTGTGGAGACATCTGGAGACCTGTTTGGCCCTGTATTTTCATGGTTAATTTAGTGGTTTTACTAAACCCAATGACAAGTTAATGTTCCTTCACTAACTCTAATCCCATCCTGTGTAAAATAATGTCCATAGGCTCAATCAGGGCTCCATACAGAGTTGATTCTGTGATTTCCAGAAAACAAATATGTAAAAAGTAGAATTTATTCAATAATTTCTGTATATAATAAATTATTTAAGAGATGGTAAGCACTGTCTTAGAGTCTATGCACTGTCTTAAAGCTATGTATCTAAGATTTTGAGGGTTTTTTCTTTACTTGCCTTTACTGTCAGCCATTGTGCGCAAAGACCAGAGGGTACAGTGAGCTGTCCTAAACACAAGTGTAACATTAAATCTTTGGTGTTGAAAAAATTGCAGGGCTCCTGTCACATGCTGTCACATGTAATGCTGTAACAACCAGTGATCAGCACAGCAATAAAGTTTTGTGAAAAAAAAAACATGCTGTTACTGTCACTCCCCCAGTCAGCAGTCAGAGGCTGCTATAGTAAAGGGACTTTTAGGTTGACTGGGGTTTGGCAGCTTATTAGGCCAGTCTGGCCGGTCATTATGGACTTTATGTTTGCCACCTGTTTTAAGTTTATATTCAAGATAAAAGCCTGTGTTTCTGTTCTAGTCTTTGTTAGTCCCCCGTTGCGTTTGTACCCGGTTTTGGTTTAGTTCAGGCTTTCCTAAGTTTGAATACATTTTTCATTTAGAAAAGTTAAGATAGAGTCCCAAATCAGCTTACTGAGTGGGCTAGCAGTTTGCTGGATAACCACTGGTGCCACTGTCTGGGGGCAGGGGCACTGCAAGCGGTGAGCAAGGATGCAGAAGTGCAGCATGCGAGCATGGGTCCATGCTAGACAAAAAGCTATATATTTTGATTAAATTGTATTTCGTAATAGCTGGGGGGCCGGGTTGCTGGACTATATCTGACTAGCGAATTACCCAGCATAGTTCAGACACTGTGTTTTTGTTTTTACAGAGATGTAGGTCATTGACAGCATCTTGGAAACTGCTAGAAAGATGAGCAACATGCTAACATACCTCTGTGACTCTTATGTAGAACTGAGTGGCAAGACAAGAAGTGGGGGCCTTTTTTTATTTACAGCAACATTGAATTGTGTGAGAATACTGTGACCGTAGGAATACCCCACCATTCTCATAATTATGTGTACATCCCACACAGCGCTAATTCTTAACACGCTGGCTGAACTTTACAGAGCTCCAAAACACGTCCAGATGGACTGTTCTTTGTCCCCAGAGACTTGTCCCCAGAGACAGTTATACAAATCTTGTCAGTTCTCCTTAAATTCCATCATGTGGTCTTTCTGATGATGGTGGCGAGGATGTATAATTATTATTATTATTATTATTATTATTATTATTATTATTATTATTGTCACAATGGTCTCTTAGATTCTCATTCTCTACTGATTTTCAATGACAAAATCGTAATATTTTACCAATCAATACTGTGACACTTCGCAGCACTGACTGGTGCTTTAGTGTTTTGCTATGGGTGTGGTTGCAGAGAAAAAGAGTTCCGAAAATAAAATCAGTTTAGCACCAAAATGGCTAGCTAACTTAAACTGCTATACAGTCCTTGAGGCTGAATATGCACATTTTTCACCCAGAAGGTATAACAAATTATCTTATCTTAACCAGATACCCAGATATAATCTCAAATCAGCTAACAGCGCTAGACCCAATTGCTTGAAACTTGCAGTGCTAAAGCAAGCATTCAAGGGGCTAAAACAATTTTTATAATCAACAACTATGTTACACATCTTTCTTTTCATAACTCATCTGTGCTTTAATGTCTTAATTGCTATTTATGAGGCTGACTCTTTAGCTTATGCTGTGGCTGGTTGTTGCTCCAAACTGCAGGATTTGGCACTTCCAGCCAGTGGTATCCAGCAATGTGAGCTGATGTCTCATACTCATCTATTGATTTTCAAAGATCACTACAGCAACTTTAAAGAACATTTAAAGAACGTAACATTTGTTACGTTCAAAGCAGTTACTATGGTGCTGCTAGATGGTTACTATGGTTTCAAAGATGAGGGTCAGTGTAAAAAAAGTGGTCAAAAAGACATTGATACGTTTGACTCAATAAGAAGAGTATCCAAATTGTTGCCCTTTAGCCGGAGTTGGACTTACAATCTCTATTGATGAGAAAGAACACCTCTAAGCATGGAGCCAGTCTCTCTATGTCTCTTGTTCTCATTCTACATTTATTTTAAATGTTAAATGGAAGTAGAACATTTTGGACATGGCATGTACCAAAGCTTTTGCACAGTGAGAAAGGCACACAAACATTTATTTTGTGAAAAATCAAAGTTTTATTAAAACAGAAGAGAAAAAAACGACGACTTTCTGCTTCAGAATGAACATAATAGAATACATTAATTTCTGTGTGGACACAGTTGTTCCCATAAAGAAAAACAGGAGCTGCTTCCCCAACAAAAAACCCTGAGTAACCACAGACATCAAAGCCACACGGAATATGGAGAGCTTTCAAGAACTGTGATACAGAGAGAGCGCAAAATTAAGATCACAGAGGGAAAAGGAGCTACAGGAGGAAGCTCCAGCAAAACACCACCTGGGAGGTCTGAAATGGAATGAGGGCCATTACTGGCTTAAGTCAAAAGAGAGGTGCTATGATGGACTGGGACATGGAAAGTGCTAACAATCTAAATCTGCACTTTTGAGGTTTGAGTGCCCTATCCAGGGCCAGTTCTAGACAGGCATATATGAGGGGGCAGACAGAAATGTGAAGGGGGCACATGGTTGCGATGGAGGCAGGAAAGGGGTGGGGTGGAGTGCTCTGGATAACCGTTTTTGTCTTGTAATTGGATTGCACTTTGTCAGGCCTCTACTCTAAGACCTTTCCTACCTTAAGGCTAAGCTTCTGCTGGTGTAGCTCACTCAGTGTAGCTCAGTGTGGGTCACTGAGGCACGTAACCCCCTGACCACGATAAGGTGGCAATCACTCAGGGGGAAAACAGAAAAATAAAACAACAACAAATAAAATAAAATATTCATCATCAGATTATAACAACTAAAAACATGACATTTGGATGGTCTACATCAAATATATTCGAACCCAACAATCACACTTCTCACTATTGTCAATATTAACAAAACTAAAAAGAAAAAACAATTCACCAATAAATACAAAAACGTAAGAAACTGAAGAATACAAAGATTAAATACAATAAGGAATAAAATAAAATATCCATCCAGATCTTTACAACCAACAACATACAATTTATTTTAATTGGATGGCATCATTCTCAAATAAATTAGCAAAATAAAGTAAGAATAAAATAAGGCCTCTCAATCTAGACAACATTTACAAAATTAAAAAGGGTTGGCATAGTGATTTAAACACACAACTTAGAACAGATTTAGAACAGAGATTTGCTGCTTCCTCAAAGGCTCACACTGTTGCAGTTCATGTTGCTCTGCCCCGCCCACTGAGAAAGTGAAACTGTCTAATTTGCATATTAACAGTGATTGGCTGATTACCTAGGGCAGAGGTTCCCAAACTGTGAGGCGCGCCCCCCCTGGGGGGCGCCAAACGATTTGAGGGGGGGCGCGGAAGGTTGATTCAAAAAAAGAAGGAAACACGTTGGTTTCATTTAGGAATTATCTATATTTTTTATTTTATGCAATTGTCAACATTATAAAATAGAAATAAATTATGGAAGAGATGTGAGCAATTCTAAATATTTTGGATAGTGACCCCCTATCTTTTGTGAGAATGTATTGTGCCAAACTTCATAACATAACCTAGCAAAAGTGCTGTCACTCGAGCTAGCAACAAGTTACGGGTAAATTTCGCATTGAACTGTCGATAACTTAAAATGGACAAGTTCCTCGCGGTCTCTGAACGGCCTGAGCCCAATATGGGTAATAAAGCCAAACGCCGAAAATACGACGAAATTTATATCAATTTGGGGTTTACCTCGACAGGACCAACTAATTATCCTCAACCCCAGTGTGTAATTTGCAGAGAGGTGCTAGCTAACGACAGCCTGCGGCCGGCTAAGCTACGCAGGCACTTGACAACTAAGCACCGCGAGTTAGTTGAAAAACCTCCGGAGTTCTTCAAAAGAAAACTTCAAATGCTACAAGGAGAAAAAAGAATGATTCTGGATTTTAGCGCAACGAATTCCAAGGCCACTGAAGCATCTTATCGGGGGGCATTGCGCATTGCCAAAGCAGGGAAGCCACACAGCATAGGAGAGACATTTGCTTTGTCATCATTTGCTTTGCCAAATGATAAATAACCAGTGATTGTTTGGTTAGTTTTGAAACAATATCATATGTTTGTATGAAATGAGAGTGCATATCAATAAGTGCCAGATAAAGTGTTTCTTGAGAATGGATTCTGGTTTGCTGTCATTTTTATTATAACAGTAATAATAATAATCAGTATATATAAAAGCACTTTTCAAAAAGAAGTTACAAAGTGCTGAACAACAACAACATAAATAAAAGGTATGAGAAAAGAAATGAGAAATAAACTACAAACTATTTAATTTACAAATAAATGTATTGATAACTCATTGCATTTCACAGTTTAGCACTGATTTAGGTGACTTCTGAACTGCAGTGAATATCATTATTTGGATATGATTTTCATGGCGGCTGGGGGGGCGCGGAGGTGTCACTGTTTTCAGAGGGAAGGCCCACATTGACGAAGTTTGGGAACCCATGTCCAGGCACGTTGTTTCGTTTCACTGTGTACTGTGTATATAGTCGAATGACAATAAAAAACTACTTGAAAAAGAGGTTTACCATAAAGGTTTTTACAACTGATGTTTGCACAAAGCAGCTTTACAGGTCCAGGTGCAAGAACTCTCTAAAGCTGGAGGAAGAAACCAAGACTCAAAAGGGGGACTCTTGCTGTACAAAACTGAAGAAGCAAACTTAAATCACTAAACTTGGCTGCAGCAAATTTGAGGTACAGGGAAAAAATTATGAGCTGACCCACATCCATTCTTAACTAACACAAGAAGCTAGCATGCTGGTCCCTAGCAAATCCACTGAAGGTGGGCAAGTAGAAAGCTGCTTACTTTTTTATACTTGAGACAATGTGAAACGATAAAAGTAGCAGCAAGGCATCCAAGCTGCAATAAAGGCTGAGGCCTTTCTTCTTCTTCTGTCATTAGTTATTGATGCTCCTGCATACCCCAGAACAGACAATATTACAGAATTTAAAACATTGAACTTCATGAAAATTGGGGCGTAAACAAGAAGCGATTGATTTGATTCCTTTCTTAATTATAATAATAATACATTTTATCTATAGAGCGCTTTTAAAGGTACTCAGACGCTTTACATAGAATTGAAGATACAATAAAATTGAAACATATAATCAAAAAGTTTCAAACAAAACGTAGGGAAACAACACAAGTAAGAACAAATGAACGAAACAGATGAATATATGCATGTGTGAAAGAACAGTGGTTAAGGGCTATAAGCTGAAGTGATGGGTTTTGAAAAGAGAACTGGAAGTTGACAAGTCTGTACATTGTCTGATGTACAGCGTAAGGCATTTCCGAGGGAATTAGTTCACTTCTCACTTTCAGCCAAAAAAGAACAATAAGGACATTTGGGACCAGGGATATTATTAGTAAAAGTTGACATTTAGTTATTTATTTTAACTTTACGCAACAATATGCGTAAGACCCTCCGTCGAAATGTGTTTCGATATTCACCTCAACGTAAAAAGCTGTAGGCCGGAACAAATAAATACACCCACACCTCTACTGAGAACTATTTAAAACAATGGGATGGAAGAAACACCTGCAGAAATAATGAGTGTGAGACGCATGCGCGGGTGCCGTCAGTTTTTCCCAGGAAGGCTGCAGATTGCTCTATAGTCAAGACGAGGAGAGGAAGCTGCCTGACACTTTACTGAAGGTAAGAAATAATTTTAATAAGCCCTTTTGCTCATCATGGGCTCTTCCAGCTCATTATCAGGTCTATGATTTTATTTCTACTTTAGTGGAAAATGATGAACATTCGGCTCCTAAATCACTGCTTTACACTGTCTGAAGTTCTCAAAATCCTGTTTCTTGGCTTGGACAGATTCTTAGAAATAATGTTGTTTGGTGTAGTTCCACAGTTCGACAACGATTCACTACATTTCGGTCACATCAGGAAGACGCAGTTCAAAAAGACTTGGTGTTGCAGCTTCATTTACATATAAGGGCGAAACAGCCAGATGAGTGAACCATGTTTTATAACTTTAACAGTGTTTACACGATATATTCGTCTTTGAAAACGTGTCTGTGTATGTATATATAATATAAAAACAGAACATTCAATGATTATTATTTAGTGATACACTCAGTCAAAAGTTTGGACACAGCTTCTCATTCAACGATTTCTTTTTGTTTTATTATTGGCTGCATTGTAGATTAATATTGAAAACACCTATTGCTCTGATGACAGCTTTGCACACTGAGGATTTAGTGCTGCGTCAAGAGTTTTTCTTGCCTTCTTAATGTGTTTGGGATCATCAGTTGTGATGGTCGAGTTGCTATTCGACTACGGTTCTACTCCACATTATGGCAAGAACCATAGTTCATGGATGTATAGTTCAGTATACTAAAAAACAAAAAAGTGTGTGTGTGATGTATAAGCAGAGATACATTCATTTAAGCTCTGATGAGGTATTGATTATGAGAATTTTAATGAATTAAATGTTAATGTATAATGCATTTTGGAGATTATATTCTGACAGCAATGATGTCCCATCAATCTAAAATGCACAAAAAGTATTTTAATAATTGTATAATGTTGTAAAAGTAGTATTGTAATAGTGATAAATTGCATAGTTTTCCAGATGTACAGGGGGTCCTTGAGTTATGGATTCGTTCCTTCGACAGTGACGTAACCCGAATTTTGGTGTAGAAACACACCCTAGCCTAAGTCACTCATCTATTCTAACAGTTATAAAATCATAAAAACACAACTAATCCACAGAAAAAGGAAAAGGAAACCCCCCCTACTCATACGCCGCTTACTGCGTATTCTTCCACCGCCCGCAACCAAACTAGTTCACCCAAGTAGTCTGTAAGTACGAGACTAGCGGTGTAAGTCGAGTGGGAGTGAGCGTTGTAAACTCGAAACCTCGAGACTGTTGTAACTCCAAGACCCCCATACTAAAGTAAACTTTAGATGTTCTAAGACTGAGAGAGCTGTGGGCCAAATCTTTAAGAATCATGGGTGGATATACTTTATTAGAAATTGATATTCAAGTAAAATTCCAGTATGTTCTTGTTTTTTCCCATGATCTCCATATGCAGGTACAGGTGAAGTTTTGGTTTTAAAAAAAAATACCAAATGATTTAATTGGACCTGGACTGATTCTAACATGCTTTATGGACATGTGCAACATTAAAGGGGTTGATTTGGTGCTCTGAAATGCTGCTGAAATTTGTCACCCTGTCTTTGTGTTCTATAGGCCACCATGCGTCCTCAGAGGAAGAAACTTCTGGTGGGATGTATGATGTTTTTAGTCCTTGGTGCTGTTCTCTACTGGACACAAAATCCTTTGAATGTGGTGAATGTTCAAGAAAGGCTGGACACCAGTATGAAGAAGCTTCTTGAGAGTAGCATTCAGCACTTGAAGAGTTATGATGGCATTTCCTTCCGCCTCAAGGAGCCCGGGTGAATACAAACTGTGTGTGTGTGTGTGTGTGTGTGTGTGTAATTCCCTATATAGAGATTTACTAAATAAAAGTACTTCTAAACTGATGCAGGAAGTGCACATCAAAAGTTAAAAAACCATGTGTGCTTTTTTTCGCATGTGAGAATTATACCACATCCGTGCACCCTACTGCTGTGGTTTGTTCAGCGTTTAGTCCTTCAGCCGCCAGCAGACATCTGCACAAGCTGCAGCTGGCAGACACAGCAAGGGTCTGGTGGACTTTGGACCCAAAGCCTGTCGTACAGCGCCGGTCGCCAAATCAGAATCGTGTTAATTGGCCGAGTATGTGAGCGACACATCCAAAGAATTTGATTCCGGTCAATCGTATCTCTCAAGCACAACGTTATAAGACAACAACAATCTGTATAAATACGTGTGTACATGTGCCTACACCACACACATATGTCTGTTACAGAGCATGCTGCTGCTCCAATAGGCCAATAGACATGATTCTGATTCTGATGAAATTACGCCAGTTGACGCTGACAGCTGTTCTAGGTGTTAACTGCATTTGATTTTTATTCATTGTTTTTTTTATTGTAGTTCGAAATGTGAAGATCATTGTGATCTTGTAAATACACGTGTTTAATTTTTAGTGTTTTTTTAGAGTTCTAAACGTTCAAAGTGTTTTTTTTTTAATAACTAAAATTTCACAAGCAACACACTAGCCTAGTTTTTATAGATGGCATAAAAGTAAAAAAAACAACATATGCAGTATTATTTTTATTTTAGATGACAAAAAGGATTTGCGGCTCCCAGTGTTTTCTCTTTTGTAGAAACTGTGTCCAAATGGCTCTTTGAGTGTTAAAGGTTGTTGACCACTGTTTTGCCGACCACTGTCACTGTAATATGGCTTGTATGTTACATATGGTTCTTTGTGTTGCTCTTCCTGTGCTACATCTTGATTATTCTGTTTGAGCAGGTTTATCTGTTCCGGCAGGCCACATAGCAGTCTCTGCTTACTATTGAGTGCTCTGTTTGTGCATTTCCTTTGCTCCTTTCTTTTGAATTGCTTGGGCCTGTGATTAAGGCCTTCAGGGGCAATGAAGTGATGTTTGCAGAAACCTTACAACACCATATAAACATGCATCATTTTACATGTGACTATCCTTGTCTCTGCTTTCTATCAAAGCACAGAATGCATTTAGTAAAATGTCATTTGGTGAGAGTAGAGACTTCTGCTTCTATAAGTCTTCTTACAGCTGGTGGTGGCCTAGTAGTTATGGGTTTGATTCCCAAGACTGCTGAGCACCTCAGGTACCCTGAGTAAGGTACCGTCCCCACACACTGCTCCCCAGGCTCTGTGTTCCTGGCTGCCCGCTGCTTCATTTGGTGAATAGGTTAAATACAGATGAAGAGTTTTGTGCTGTTCACACTGTGTGCCTGCTGTGTTCACATATGACAGAATGGTCACTTTCACTTCTGGTTCATCCATTGCCACTTTGGATGTATGTTTTTGTATCTTTAACCATCCTTCTTTTCATTTCTTTTTCAGTTTGAGGAAGCATTCCTGGGCTGTCAGTTGTAATGTTTGTTTCTAAGAATGATAATGTTCGTCCTAGTGCAATTTTCACTGATGGCCTAATTGGTGTAAAACTCCTACAAATTTGTCTTTTTATTATCATAGGTTTGTTTGTTTGTTTTTTAACAGTATCTAGTTGTGGCATGATGGCACTTTCATGTCATCTCTATACTGACACCACAGCCTGAAGTGTCTACCGATACAAATCCCTCTCCACACAAACTGTCTTGTTAGACGTGCTGTAGCACCATGTAGGGAGTATGGAGCTATTTCAGACACAGATTTGATGCTCATCTGTGTTATTCATGTCCTCATTTATAAAGCTATCTTCGTTTACATGATAGTTCAGCTTTTTTCCGATATCAGATCCAGTGATTTTAGCTCATATACCGATACTAGGTACCAATACTAAGAATTGGATCAGTACACCCCTAACAGTATATTGTTGTTTTTACAGGTCGAGAAATGAATGTGTGTGTGAAGGAGGCACCCGGAACATCAACATGCCCTATGCTGACCTGCTGTTTCCTCAGGTTTCTGCTCAGGAGCTGCAGTCTGCGTTCGAAGCCTCTGAGCTGGAGGGCGTAAAGCAGCGCAGGAGGATGGAATATAAAAAATTTCTCAAAAGGTGCGCTGCCAAGCAACCCAAGCAAAGTTTGTGATTTCCATCAAAGTCGATGAGGTGTGGTGCATTTTTTTGAGTGGCTGATTAAGTTCTCTTTTCCTCTTGAAATTTTTGTACTTTTCTTTTTTTAAGCACCTTTATAAAACACTAGTTTGTGAGCGTTTAGTCATAAAAGGTTTCATAGAAATGGCCACACATTATTCGGGAAAAAAATGAAATTTTTTCCTCATGTTAAGTTACCATTTTAGAAATACAAGGTTTTGTTGACAAATACATTCTTTTTGTTCCTCTAAAAAAATCTGTATTGCCATTGTGGAGTGGCAAGAAAGAGTTCATGGCAGATATTCTATATTTGGTACCATGATCATAACAGCTGATATAATCTAAAGCATACTAGAACTGGGGAACAGGAACCGTGTCCTCTGGGGGATGGAGCTCTATCTAATACCTCTGGGATGAGCTGGATTGGTGTTTGTGATTCAGATCTAAACATCCTGCATCATCCAATTATGAAATGCTCACGGCAATGTTCCTACATCTAAAGTTTCCCCAGCTGAGTAAAGGCTGTTACTGCAGCAAAGATAGGGCAACCCCACCTATTTCTATCTTTTAAATTCAGAGCAAACACAGGATGAGCTGGTATCTATAACCTTGTGGGCTCATGTTTTTGGACAAAGCATTTTTTGGAATTACTTTATTTATTTAAAATTCTGTGTAAATGGGTGTAAATGATCCATACATGGTAATAATGAGGATGATAATTGTTGTTGTTGTTGTTGTTGTTTTATTCCTTGATGATGTCTTTTCTGCTTTGTAGGTCTCAATCAGCAGCAAACCTGCTCATAGTTGCGGAGGCTAACAGCCCTCTTCAGTACCCCACCCAGGGTGTGGAGGTCCAGCCTAAACAGTCTGTTGTAATTCCCGGTAAGAACATGCATATACTTCTCTGTGAATAAGGAGAAAGGATTGTGTGTAAAATTAAAATGCTGCAGAAGCAAATCTGATACCGCCTAGTTTTGGCATTTGGCTATAATATTCAGACCCGTAAACGCCTTCATTCCTTTAAGGCATCCTTGGCCTAAAGTGTGGGTTTTCATTTTTTTGGTGCTCGGATGGGTACTTGGTTGCCTGTAGGTTGAACATTTCACTGTCGCTGTTTGTTTTGAAAAACTCCAGAGGATTGTTTCCTTCTATCAACAACTTTTTCTGCAAATGAAAACATGCCTTCTTTTTTCTCGTTCAAAGGGTTGGGCCTGAAACTCAAGTCTAGAAGCCTTTATTCGGTATGTTTCGCATTATATCATGTGCTTGATACATCAATATTACATTTACTGGAGGTCTTGTGTTTGAACCTGACATTGAAAACAAGGGAGTTAATAAGTGAGGTTTGATGTTCTTCAACTCAAAGATGATTTGTTTTTACAGTACTTTGCAGCATTAGGTTTGCTTTTATGCAGTTTTGGACTAATTGGTTTTATATGTTTATATTATTCATGGATGAAACATTTACTAGATCCGCTTTACTTTTTATTGAGCTAGATCTAAATGAGCTTCCCTGAACTAAAGCACTGTTGAATGCAAACCTATTGCCTTCTGATCAGCTGTAGTAAACATCCCTCACAAAAAGCAAACATTAATCAATTAATTCATTAATTCGTTCATTTTTAGGTCAGTTTAACTGCAAGTATAGGCACATTTGATGTAACAGCAGTGGTGGATGGGGTCGGAGTGAGTGGTGAAGGAACGATGCACATGAAAGTCTCCAGCAGTCAGCTGTCTGCACTCAACAGGCAGCTGCAGTTCATCACTTACACAAACACAATCTTCCATCCCAACACTGCAGATGTAGGTGAGCTGTTCCTGTTGTGCTTGGCCTACTGTTCACTAAAACCAAGACATAACTAAAAAAACAGGTTTGACTGGTGTGATTGTGTCAGCAGGACTTATTACTCCACTGTTTATGGTTTCATGGAGTAACATGAATAGAAACAAGAGTCACTATAATAATGATCTTTTTCCACTCACTTTGCATGTTTTCATACATACAACCAATTCATGTGCACAGAGACATTTGAATATTGTAAATTATAAATGTAATGCTTAGCATTTCACTGACCTCTCACTCTTTCCTTCTACAGTACATTTTGGCACAGATGGGTTCCAGGCAGCCTTCACCATTAAGATCCGACATGAAATCCCCCCTAAGCTCTATGACCCTGGGCCTGGTGCAGGTAACATGCTTTCAGCGATCCAGACACAACTCCAGAACATGCTTTAAAAGCTGAGGGAGTCTACATTTGATTGTGATTTCTCCACTTCCAGAATACAACATAAGCGCACTCGTCACCATTGCTACAAAAACATTTCTACGTTATGACAAGCTTCAAGATTTGATTGACAGCATTCGGCAGTTCTACCCCACCGTCACCATAATTATAGCTGATGACAGCGAGCACCCCAAGCCTGTAACCGGCCCCTTCATAGAGCATTACATCATGCCATTCGGAAAGGTAAGGGTTTCACTGGGCTCTTAATAGAGAAACTACTTGGATGTCAACTGGTAAAGTGTGAGAAATAATTTGACTTATCACTGGATCGACCTTTGAGCCTTTGTCATACTAAAACTGCAGAGGGCAATAAATTAGTAAATGATCAGCAAATTCTTTGCATAATTGTAACTACATTTTCTGAAAGGGGTAGTTTAATAGGCCCATTACAATTTTAGTCCATTATAAATCTGTTAATGGAGGATTGTATGGCTAAAAAAACTAGTTTGCCATCTCGTAATTGTATGTGCTTTTATTATTCTGTGATGGTCTGTTAGACTTATTATTAAAGTAGGACTTCCTCCATAAGTAAGTAAAGAAGTAAGTAAGCGGACTAGACAGAGATGCATTTAAATTTTTTATTATTTTTTTATTTAAAAAATATTTTAGCAATTTTTTAAGGAAATTTAGCTCTTTCGTATTAATTTAACTATGTATGGATGTGTATGTTGTGGCTTCTCTTATATTGGCACTGCGCTGCGAGTTGAGGAACATAATTTCGTTTTCTTGTGTATACGTACACTATGTAAATGACAATAAAGCTCTTACCTTACCTTATAATTTCAGTGTTTCCTGATTGAATCATCAGGAATTTTCCCTTGCTCCAGCACTCTGTTGGGGGCTAGATTAGGCATGGGATGTCTTATGTGTGTTGGAGTTGAAAAGCACACACTCTGGTACACTACAATATTCTTCCAAGCGGCCTTTTCAAACAGGAAATGCTGACCTTAAGACATACATAAACTTGGTAATGGGTTTAAAGGTTATGTGGGGCTGTAATGTAAAGGAACACCTGATTTTGGAAAAGGGATAAACAGCAAGCACCGAATGTATAGTCTGTACATTCAAAATCAAGTATTACTCAGTGGCTGTGCATGTGTTTGTCTCTTTAGAGACAGCTTGAAGATGAAGTGTGTTATGAATCTCCATGATGGATGAATTCCATATGATTAAATGAAAGTCTTTTGCATTGAAAATAAAATGAGAAGCTAGCTTGGTTTTGCTAGATCAGTCAACAAGCTCAATGTTATTGTTGTTCCAAATTATTATTACAGCAATGACTCATTTGTCACATAGACATTTGCCAATTTAGGAGTGAGCTGAAATGTTTGTGGTAAAAAACAAAACTGATAGTTCACGTCTCTCTAGCAGTAGACCCTCAAACCACGTCTGGGCCGTTCCCGGAAAGAGCTTCTCCAAAGTGTGACACAGTTTTTTGAGTCACTCTCTTACACACACAGCTGCACTTCCCCACCTTCCCAACTTTTGTTGTAAGATAATGTAACAAGATGTATTTTGGACCACTTCTGTTCCTCATAACACTGAGACAGTGCCAAGTGCATGTGGTATTTACAAATCATTAAAGGCAGAGACACAAAGTGTTCATTTGTTTTTCCAAGCTCATACCTGGGGTCTTTTGTTTGATCAGTATCAGTTTACAGTCAAACACTGTGCTGACTGAAGCTCTCTGCTCTGTTTGGTAACTGTGATTGATTGGTTCCATGTTTTGGCTGAAGTAATCCCTCTTGTTGCAGGGTTGGTTTGCTGGGCGTAATCTCGCCATCTCTCAGGTGGCCACCAAATACGTGCTTTGGGTGGATGATGACTTCATTTTCTCCTCAAAAACGAAGCTGGAGAAGATGGTGGACGTTTTAGAGAGCACCACCTTGGACCTGGTGAGATCAACACAACTGCCTTAAGCCTCTACTCAAAATGAAGATTTTAGTATGATAGCGTAGCCCTGCCTGATCTGAATTATTTTATCTCCTCTTTTCTTCTCCTCTTTACGCTGGTTTGCTGGTAACTAGGTCATGGTATGCGCTTTTGCTGAACAAGTATTTCCTGACTGAAGTCAACTCAAGAAGATTTTTGTCATGTGTTAACCAGTGTTTCTCAAGTGCAATGGTGCAATACGGACTACACATGTCTAAACAGGCAGGACTAGAAGTGTGTCATGCAAAAGTGACTTAAAGACAACACAAGCAAACAATACAATAGTACAGGACAGGATAACGTACAGTGATCCAAAAAAAAGGAGTAGCAGTGCTGGTTTGAAGGAATACAGTGTTATGGCAGTCATTGCAGAATTAGGAATAACAATGATATGGCTATTTATACACACTTTTGCCAAATCACAATATAGCAGCAACAAGATAAAAATGTATTTAAAAAATAATATAATAAATGTACTGTGGATATGTTGGTGGAGCTGCAGTAAGCTAATCCAACAGTGTTCTGTCTAAGCTGATTTTTCTGTGCTGCGTGTTAGCAAAGTTTCACTCAGACAATCAGTTCACTGGAACAGCAGCTTTTGATGTCTTCTGCAACAAAGTTTATTCAAAGCACCTTTCATACCCTCTGGTCATTCAAAGTACCTTGCAAATGAGAACAGACGGCTAAAATACATTTAAAGGGGAACATAACACATGAAAATAAAACACAAATGCTCTCTGTCAACTGATTTCATTACAGAGCAGCACAGTGGCTAAACCCTGCATCTGTGTGTTCATTGTTTACCTCAGGCAGGGCTAACTAATGAAATCGCTGCTCATATTGCTGCAGCATTATCTGACTGCTACATGAGCCCTACATCCTTTATTACTTTATAGGTCTGTTCTCTAAAAATGTTTTAGTAGTACCACAAAGGTTATAGTTGTCCATTTATTTTCAAACATTTGCAAAATTGTTTGTATAAGCTTTAATTACATAAATAAACATGTGCTGCTTTTGAAACTTCAGACACACCCTACAACCAGGTGAAAGGCTGCGGGGGTGGGTGCGGTTTCATTGGTATTGCAAAAAAGGTTTGGGCGAGGGTGACAAAGTGAAAGTGAGCGAGAGAGAGAAATTAAATAAATTAATGAATGATGCAGAGAAATTGTCTGAGAACTCACTTTAACAAAGTCCCAAAATGTATGGTCTTCATAAAGAAATGAAGCTGCAAAAGGGTGAAATGGGCCCTTGCAGCTTAAAGTTTAGGCTCAGAAAATATGTACAAAATATGAGAAGGATGTGTTGTATCCATCCGTGTGTGTGTGTGTGTGTGTGTGTGTGTGTGTGTGTGTGTGTGTGTGTGTGTGTGTGTGTGTGTGTGTGTGT
>JBBPCY010091990.1:0-22413 GCA_037974405.1 Brachyalestes nurse
TCAGTTAGCTCATTACACAGCCAGTGGAAGGTGATGTAGTATCTGACTGAGCTGGGCTTATGGTTAAAAACAGTACTGTCCTACGTTAGATCAGTGGCAGATTCACTCATCTCTCTGTTCTGTCTGACTACAAGACATGAAACATTCTGTGCGGATGTTTCTCTTCTGCTGATCTCATGGTGATATTACCAGTTTTTCTCTGTAATGCCTTACATTACCGCGTTACAGCAAAAAGCAATGCATTACAGTAATTCGTTGCTTTTGTAACGTGTTACTCCCAACACGTCACATCAATGAGCCTCGAATGCCCATGATCCTGTTGCCAGTTCACCAGTTGCCGCTCCTGCTCTGGTCCTACAGCATCTGATGTAGAAGTTCTGCACGGAGAACAGAGCAGTTTCGGTGCAGCATTCTGTTGCTCTGGACAAAGCAGTTCCCAAACCATTAGATGATGCTCTCAACAGCAGCTGCACAGGTTTTCAGGATTGCCCTAAACCTCCTAAGCTGCCTTGCCTTAGTGACCAGTGTGTTTGTGTGTTGTGACTAGGTAAGGTCTTCAGAGATCTAAACACTGAGGTGCTCACGATCTCTACTGGGTCACTGTTGTAAGTGCTGCCATCCACAACCAGCTCCTTTGTCTTCAGTTACCCTGACACCATGTTGTCAGGTTCTCCATCTCCTTCAGGTAGGCCAACTCACTGTAGTTGGAAAGGCTGAACAAATTTTTATGAACAAACTTCGCAATATAGTTGGAGCTTCGAGTCGTCACACAGTCATGGGTGTAGAGTGTGTATAACAGGGGACTCTGGTGTTGAGGGTGTTGGTTCTGAACACACAACTGCCCACTTTGACAACCTGTGGTCTGCCTGTGAGAAAGTTCAGTACCCACCTAAGGAGTGTTCACTCCCAGCTACCTCAGCTTAGTGAATAGTCCCTGTGGAACTATGGTATTGAAAGCTGAGTCTATAAAAAGCAATCTAACATTGGTCCCGTTTTTACTGGTGTTCAGGATGTGAGAGATTGTGTTTTCTGTTGATCTGTGACAGTGGTAGGCAAACTGTAGCAAGTCGATGGAGCTAAGAAAGAAGGAGCGGAGATGGTCTTTGACAAGTCTCTCAACCACCTTCATGACTAAAGATGTTGGTGTTACAGGGCAATAGTCACTCGGTGATGTGACAATGGTGGATCTTCTGAAGCACATAGGTACTACAAACTGAGCCAGAGACTCGCTGAAAACCGTTCAGTGTATTGTTCATTGTGCCTATATATGCTGTTGTTGTTTTTATACTGTTGTACTTGTGAGACATCATCTACCGGAATCAAATTCCTTGCATGCGTTTGCACACATACTTGGCCAATAAACTGGATTCTGATTCTGATTCTGAACTCACAAGTCAGCTGGTCTGTGCAGCTCCTCAGGAAGCACACTGAGATACTATCCAGTCCCACGGCTTTTCTGATGCTCACCCACTTCAGAGCTCTATGCATGTTGCGCACGACAACAGAGATCACGGCTGCATCAATAATATCATCCCACTCTGTCAGCAGGCTGTTACAGACACAAGCTAGATGCTGGAACTTGTAGCTTCGAAATGGGGATATAATGCATCAAGTTTGTCAGCTAATGCAGAGTCAGCGCTCATAAATGTGGTGTTAATGCCGTTATTTATATATATATTTTATTTACATCAGGGCGGCAAAGATTCTGGAGTTGTCTGGTGTCGATGGAAACTAGCAGAAATCCTGTTTTTTAAAGACAGCTGGACTTGGTCATGACCAACTAGAAGTGACTGAGATCAGTGGAAGGGACTGAGACGAATCCAAAAACCAGCAAGTTCAAGATAAGTCTGAAACCACAGAAAAAAACCTAGAGTACAACAGCCCTTTGTGAAGGTGATGAAAATTCTTATGCCTAATTAATAATACAGAACATCATATTTATTACAATATTTACAATATGAAGTAAAATAAACCACCGAAGTGCTAAATCCAAATTTCTATCCAATGTCCTACATTTTTTCATGCAATTATATGCTGGTATGATTGAAATATTTCTGTCTATTTTAAGGATGAGTCATAATCATACTGGAAATATAGATGCCAAGGGCACTAAGGGCAGAGGATCGTGATTCCCACCGATCCAACAACACCTCTGCCTGCGGTTCGCACTGACAACATAAACCCCATTATATTATATATCACATACACATACTATGCCTTACACAACCTTTTGACAACTGTAGTAGCCCTTCGCTCTCCTTCTACTTTACCCAACCTTCTGTCATGACTTTTCACTGTAAACTTTTTCATATGCCAGTTTGACAGACATCATCCAATCCTAACTGGCATGATTGCAATATTACTGCACATCCCTAAAATAGTAACGGTTAAAGTACATCCATCTGATTAATATTTACAATACTTTGTAAGGTGTCATTTTAAGAGAAGAAAACAGAACAAAACTGTCCAGTCAAAACAAGCTGGTTTAGGTTGGTTGTGTTAGGTTATGCACTGGCAAAAAGGAACCGTACTCAGTAAGAATGAGTTCATTACGTTTCTTTGTTTTATTAATAACTTAATAAATATTTGAAATATATATTATTAATAAATATTTGAGACTGATAACTGCCCTTCACCCGAAACGTCGCTTGTACAATGGAATGTTTTCCGTAAAACAAATGTATACTCGGTACTAGGGGGCAGTGATAGCAATGGTAAAAAAGCGAGGCAAGGATCAATAAGGTATCTGAAAGGAAGCAGGTGCGTAATAACCTTTGGTGGGCACGCTGACCTGTTAAATGAACAAGTGAAAACAAGCTACATCTCCCTCAGTGCACAACTTCTCTCACTTTACAGCCCAGCGAGCCGTGGGGCATGCTGAGAAAATTCAATCTAACTCAGTCTATTTAAGTCCCTCTGTGCGGCCTTAATCCGAAAAGTGTGCACAGAAACATATTTCTGACAGAAGTGAGCGGTAACAGGAGCAAACAGACACTCACAGCAATCGATACACCACTGTTAGCCAGAGGAGGATGGTTTTCTCTTTAATGTTTTTGTTCCTTGTAACTGAGATTATAACCCAAGGAATCTTTCTCCTCAACACATTCACCTTTTGCTTATATCTTCAGTGTTTTCCACCCAGCCCAAGCGTACTGACAGCCACAGTTAACACATTTCAGCAATTTCCAAAATAAGTTTATTGTTTATTATCCAAAATATGGTTATTTCATCTATTTTATCGTATTATTTATTGAATTGTTTCTTTTTGTTTATTATAATATGCGCATCAGTACATGGTAGAAGCTCCCCCACACCTGCCAGATATAAAAACACAAAAAAATACCAAAAAGTGTCAAAACCAGCCACTGAATGCTTGTGACTGTGTTTGAAGAAAGACCTAGTGCTATAATAGTAATGCACTTTTATGGGCTGAGTTTACAACGTTTAGTATATTGTGTGAAATATATTATTGTTCAAACAGGTCTCAATGATGCAAATGCTTATTAGTGTTATGAACTCCAAAGCCATATATTTTTCCTTAAGTAAAATTTTTTTCATCTTGGACCAAAACAGCTGAGCTGATTCTTGTTTAATTGTATCTAATCAGTTAAATTAGTATTTTTAAGAACCATTTCCAGTACAGGCAGACAACAATTTTTACTATGTTTACAGCCTATATAAAAATACAATTAAACAAAAATCAGCTAATCATAACGCTAATAAGCATTTGCATCAATGAGACCTGTTTCACAGATATTACAATATCTAAGAAACATAGAACTGAATCATGGGCTGATAGTACTGATACACATTTTGACCTTGTTCGGCCTCAACTCATTTCAGAATCCACATTCTACCAAGAGCTGATTATGGTTGTTATTTTCTCCCACAGAATACCAGTTAAAACCAGTCTCAGCCTGTTTACCTTCACCTTAGAATAAAGATTCACTCGTGTTCTCTTGCGTAATGAAAGCTAGAGTCTTAAGAACGCCTACACCAGTCTAAGTTCTTTCAAGCTTGAAAGAGTGAATTATGAGCCATGGGCCATTTCTGACATTTTACATTAACACCAACATCCCGGTTGACCAGAAGACCTCCTTTAGCCACTCGGAAATGACCTTTTGGATGGTGATATCACTGCCATGGTCTAGAATATTTTTTTTCGACGGAGTAAGGAACCTGGTGTGATCTTGCTGTTTATTCAAAAGGCCCATATCCTGCATTAAGTCCTGTGATGTTTTTGTTTTAAACCAAAAATAGTAAATTCAATTTACCGGTGCATTTTACAGTTTTTCTTAATCCCTTAGAATTAAAGTGGTTGTTTATGTCGCTGTGCAGTTAAGACTCATATATGTAAACGATCTCTGTTCTGATTGAGGCAGCTTATGACAAAAGTCATAATCATGAAAATTATTATTTTGGTCAGGACTGAGATTACAATTGTTTAAAACATTTACTACTTGGCCAATAAATATGCAATTGTTAAATAAAAAAACATGAATTTTCTTGAATTTTAAGTAATGAAAATACTTCCACAGCCTACTGAAAACGACTAAACCTATGTTTAGTTTTTTACTGTCTTATGCTGATGCAGCGCTACATGGTAATAGACGATGGCCTGTTTTCACAGGGTGCTTTATTTTGAAAAGTAATGGTCTGTGCTGGTCCTGTATCTGATTGATTTATATTCAATTTTTTCTGAAATATTCCTTTAACCATAAAGGTTAAAGTGTATAAATGTTCTTCTGAAATTAATCTCCTTAAACTCTTATCATCCCTAGGAACTTTACACAGCCAAGTCCTTCCAGGTTACTGTTTAGAACTCTTGAAAGAGGCCACTCCCAAAGAGTCTTCACACATTACAGCTCTTTTCAATCATTATTTGCTTTGAATACGCATTGTGCCTTCCTTGATGTGTTAGGACTGAGCTGCATTATAAAGCATGTGATGCTATTATGCGGCCTGCCAAGTTGTCATCTGTGTTTCTGTACGAGATGAGCAGTATTGAGCATTAAGTGGGAGCGGCATTCAGAAAAACTTGATGAAAAGCAGCAAGGCTTAGAACCAAACTGCAGGGAGAGCCATTTGCATGAGTGTTTATCGGACTGTAGTGGTTAAAATTACTTTTTTTCACTATGGGAACAATAAACACTTGATCTGAAGTACAGACAGCAAATGCATACAAATGTAAGAATGGAATAGTTAATATTCAGAACTGAAAACGAGGAAAAATGCATTAAAAAGTATGTGTAAATGTAAAACTGCATTGCAGAGTAAATAATTAAATACACTTATTGGTAAAACAAATTGATGAGAAACTAAAAATCAGCTCTAGTCAATCGAAAGGGTCCATCTCATTAAAAACCTAGCTGTTTAAAATAAAAAATATGAAGCAGTACACAATTTTTAAACACGTTCTTCATTCCACAGTCCACACAGTCCATATATAAAAACTAAGCTGCAAAAACGTATCATTTGATATTGATTGCTAATATGAAAACCAATACATTTGGATATATCTATCTATTCAGTCTATATAGCAGTTTATTATGCAGCTTCACAAATTGACAATAAAGTAATACAGTATTTCAGTCCAGATTGCTTTTTGAATGAGGCACAGTACAGGGCTGTTTTAAGTCCATAAAAGCACTAATAGGTGTCGCAATAGCAAAACAGATAAATATGTGAAGACAAAAAAGGGAGGTCCAGGTCCAGGGACCAGGAAATGCCCTCAGAAAAAATTATGCATGATGGTGGGTCCACGATAACATCCCAGAACAAGACTAACCTTATCTATTACTCCAAAAGTAACTTCCTTACTTCTTACATATGAGCTTTTATTCTCTAAACTAAATGAATACCATTTTATCATCAGATGGAATTGATGAAAACAGCATAGAACAGGCTCTCCAACACTAGTCTTGACTTTGCTCTTTACATCTACACTTGAATCATATGGACACAATCAAACCTGTTGGTGGTGTGTGGCACCGTTTGGGTAGCCTGCCTGCTAAAATAATGTTATTTTGCTTTTGTGATTCTTTAACACCTGTCAGGTCTCGTCAGCGGCCACCAGGGGCTGCTGTGGGTTTGAGTTGGGGTTTTGTGTTTTTTGGTGTTTTGAGTTTGGGTCTTTTGTTAGGAAGGATGGGGTTTTGTTTCAGGAATTAGTAACAGCTGTTTTGTGTTTAGTTATTGGGTTTTGCTTTTTGTATTTAAAGGACTACTGTTCAGTCATACTTTGCTGGTCAACCATTATATTTGCGTTCCTTAGTTTGTGAGTTCTTTGGCCATAGTGCCTTTTGTTTGGTTTCTTGAAAATAAATGAAAAGACAAAGAATATGGATCCCTGCCTGAGAGTCTGCCATTCTTGGGGAAAAGGAGGGGAACGTGACAACACCAGGTGTTTGTCGTCTAAATTTAGTTAATATCAAACATGTTCTGTGATGAGCAGCTCTGTTATCCTGCTAGCTTAGCAAAAATGAATCAGCTCATCTCTCCTCATTAGCAGCACTGTTGAGAACCAGGTCCAAACTGTCTGATCCATCAAAATTGTATGTCTCTGAGGTTATTGATGCTTTTTATTACTGCTGGCATGGTTTTCTGACAGTTGCGTATTGCAAAACCTCATGACATCAAACTCGGCAACTGCACTGCTGGAAACCTTCAACAAGAAGGAGTCATGGCAGAGAGGAGCAGTCCAAATCATGACACAAAAAAGATCACAACAGTACTACTCAGAATGTCTAGAAAAAGACTGAGGGGGAAACTCCAGCCATATGAACTAAAATTCCATGCAGCAAGTTCATGTCAAACACCAGTGCTGACCTTGAATACAAGCAGATAAATTTGTTCAGTGAATCAGTGCGCAGTATTCAGGACAGCTAACACTACATGGCTCTGACTGTTCAGCTGTTTGAAAGGAACGTTTGGCATAACTTTGACTTTAAGATAGACATAAGATGGATAATTTTGGCATGCAATATAGAATTTGCTTTTACCAAAAATGAATGTTTGGGGTAACTCTTTGTCCAATGAGAAACTTTAAATAAAAAAAAAATATTGAAAGCTAGTATTATAAAGGAATCCATAATAAGACTGATTAGCAGAATCAGTAAACGTATTGGTATCAATACAATCTTTCCATCCCTGTCAGATAGGGCAGATTAAACCCATTTACACATCCCTCCAGTTTACTGTACACTGCGCTAATTATTATTCTTTTTTGTTCTTGTTTTTCACAATTTTCTCCCTTCCACTAGCTAAGACTCAGCACCACCACGACTAAGAGGGTGAACAATAGCACTTACTTCCTCAAGTCATGTTAAGCCAGCCACTGCATCTTTTAGATTTGCAAAACATCAGAGGCACCGTTAGCACTTGGAGGAGAACATTAACTGCCAAGTCTGTTACGTCTGGGCAGACAAGAATCAAGTTGAGCTGCAGCTTAAAGATAAAGGCCTACAGACATGCTAGTTCGTGCAAATCATTGACATCACTCAGACTGAAGGAATCAACAATACACAACTTGAACCTGTCTGTATGCCTCAGAATGCTTCCTAATTTCCTTTTTAGCTTTCATAGCAATCTACAAGCCCCATTCATGCTGAAACCATGGCTAGACTGCCTGGCTATGAACAGTACTGTTATAGACAGTGTAGGTATGGCTAAAATGGCCAGGAAAGTGCATCTAAATGGACCTCAGATGGCCTGTAATTAAGGTTCAAGGATCAGGAAGACAAAGCCTGGTTTTCTGCAGAGCAACGGTAAATACACACTGCACTGGCTTTCATCCACTCAGCCTGAATACACACCACTCCGGCTTTCATCTTTGGCTGTGCTTACAGACCTAGCAGGAGCAGAGGTCATCCGCTAATCGCGCCTGTTGACATACTAGCAGTGTGTACGTGAGTGCAAACATAAGAAGAAGAAGAAGAAGACAGGAACAAAAATGGATTTATATTCTCAGACTAAGACAGCATTCACAGATGAGAGGATAGACGTAAAGGTATGTGTCGTGAAGCTGATAGGGCTATAAATCTCTGACCTGACAACGGATTGAACTCTTTGTGCTTTGCTCACAAATGCATTTCTTTCATAGCTACTTTTTGGGAAGCTTTACAGAATAAAGCAATAAATTCCTTTAATCCAAAAATGAAATTTACAGTTTTTCATTTTAAAGGTTTCAAGTTTAAGCTGAGGAATTTTGTTATATCCAGAAATTACTTGCTACCACTTTTGCATTCCGTGATGATTGTTTTAAATAATCCAATCCGACACAAATACCTAATCTCTAGCACCCCTTTCTCACTGGCACTTTTACCTGGGTGATGAGTGAACATTTGACACAGCAATATACCTGCATTAGGCCCAACCAGGAGGGAATACAAGCCAATATGCTACTGGGAAACACAAAGACATCTAGATTATAGAAATGTAATAGAACACTAACACATATTCTGCCTGTTCTTCCATTTTCCACCAAAGAGAAGCCACATTGGTGCCAGTGTTTGGTTGATAAAATCAGTTCAAAAGCATGCTGAACTTAAAGAGGAAAACGATCGTCAATTAAAAAAACAAGGGAAATGGACTCCAAACATTAGAAAGAATTCCTTGACAGGTGTAGTTTAGGTGTAGCTAATCAAAACTAGGCAAGTTCACTGAAAACTGTTCACTGAAAAATCTTAATGTGGGCATTTTTAGAAATACTGAGTTTCTCATTAAGCTTATTTTTTCTCCTAAAAAAGCATAGATTACTGAATATTACTGCAATAAATTATTTTGGATTTTAACATTTCATAATCAACCCACTTATTGCTTACTGTTACGTCTTTACATTTTTACATTACACCTCTGGTGCATGACAAGGTTAAAGTCTGTGACTACAAAAGGACTTTCATGTTCCAGCATATGCCCACGACAGGAGGCGTCAACTGATGAGCCTTTCTCTTTCTCTAGCCTAGTGCCACCTCAGACAGGGTAATCATGCCCACGCTGGCTGGCATCTGAAGCCAGCACTGGAGTGTGTCAGTAATGCTGACATGCCTGGCAGGGGGCAGTGCTCACTGAGGGAAAACAACATCACCAGGGAGAAGAAAAAGAGAGAGGGAGAGCTGAAAATTTTAAAAGAAGTACCTACACTTACAACAAAACCAGAGCACAAAATTGTTCCTTTTTGTATACATTAGGACATCTGAATTGAAAGGGCTTTCTTCAAACAGACATTATTCTCTCCACTGGGCAGTGGCAGATTAGTCATTTAGGAAGCTTTGGCCACAACTTGATCCCAGACCTGATCTTACAGCAAACAAAAGCTGAGTTGCCACAGAGTTGCTAAAAGATGAGTTACAAAAGATGGCCGCACTCTGTGATTCCATGTCTTCTTGAGACAGAATAAACGTTTGATTTTTCTAGTATTGATCGATTTAATGGCCATCAACTCAGCTTCTTATGATGTCACAGGAAACCTATTCCACCAGCCCGTCTCTTTCCAAGCAAAAGACCTAATAACAGTACCTGGGCCTAAAATCCACTAAATACTGCTCTTGCTCTCCTGATTAGCAACTCTGTGGGACAACAGTAGATAAGTAAGCAATAATTTCCATTGAGACAATTTGGTGCATACTCTTCAGACTACAGAATTTGATGGCATTACACTCCTAGAAAGACCCCCAGAAGTGGGTCCTTCTATACAACTCGAGGGCCTCACAACCCGATCTCACGACTTTTCGTGCAACCATCACGAAATACAACTTAATCAAAATACGTGCTGCGATCACGATTTAGGGCTTTTTTTCGTGCTAGGACAACGTTTCACTAACCTGTGTATTTTAGGGTTAAGGTTAGGGTTAAGGTTAGGTTCAGGGTTAGGAGTACTTTCCCTGTCTCACGGCATTTCAACCTGTTTTAACCGCTTTGCAAACAAATACGATAAGGAATCAACTCATTATTTCTCTCCTACTGTCCCGCAGTCACAGTTACCCCTGATACTGAAGAAAATACAGGGTAGTGAAGTGTTGTCCTAGCATGAAAAAGTGAAGCGTTGTCCTAGCATGAAAAAAGCCCTAAATCGTGATCGCAGCATGTATTTTGATTCAATTGTTTTGTGATGGCTACACGAAAACGTGTGAGACTGGGCTGGGCCTGAAATATAACGTTTCAACTGTTAAGAAAAACCATCACATCATCAGCATAAGTAGAAAGGTTGGGGTTAGTAGAAGGCCTGAACCCTGAAACACTCAAGGAGAATAAATAAAACTATGAAAATATCTCTCTAAGATAGTAAAGCAGTAGTTTAATGGCTACACTGTACAGGTACTCTGACAAGGGAAAGCTTTGTCTGTGCATTAATAAGATCATGCTGGCATGGGTAAACACATAACTATGATGTTCAACAGACTCCCAGTACACAGGTCAAATTACAAAGGAATCAGTTTGCCATTTGTAAGTAAATGATTTTAACTGAATAATTGTTATAGCCCTAATTGAGTGTATTTTTTAAAAAATAACTGCTTGAGTGAGAACTGTAATGAAACCAAATCATTTAAGGTGAGAGATTTACACACCTGGTTGAAAGATAAAGTGAGAATAAAGGTCCTGAAGACCAAGAGAGTGATGGAGTAAGAGGAATGATACTGGCATGGCAGGAGAAGGCAAAGAAAGAGGAGAGTGGATAGAACAGTGAGAGCTGAGGTAAGAGAAGATAAGAGAGTGATGGCAGGCCTCTGGTAGATTGAGGGAGGCAAATAAAGGACAGTATATCAAGAAGAGTAATTAGAGGGTGGAGGGTGGAGGCGGACTTTGTGTGAGCTTTAAAACAATAGTTTGGCAACAAATCAAATTTACAGCTCTAACTGTCCCACACTAATGATATTTCATTGTTGACAGAGAACAGATGCAAGACTGAAGGCAAAAAAAAGTTGCAGCTAGCTGGCAGTGTCCAGCTCTTAGCCAAGCAGAATACTATGAACTTCTGTGTGTATATAAGTTACAGGATCATTGTTGGGGATGCATGCAATATTAGTGGATGGCATCTAATTATTCAACCTACAGAAAAGTATAATTGTTATTTTTGGTGCTATTTAAAATTATTGAATGATAATTACCATACAATTACCAAAAACCAGTATGTGAAATACTGTGGAAATCCCCCCGATCAAAGTTTTGTTGAGGGGGTGTAAGGGGACCTCAAACATCCCCCATATTTCACACTCAGTTTGTTACCAACCTGTTGGTGAATTGGGTGGGCCTCTGTGGGTCCATTGATGCAAGTTTTCAGTCCACTTTCATACCAAATCTTCGCTCTAATGTGTATCAGTAAAACTGGTACACATGTCTTTTACCACCAGACTCTGTTAAGATCTACAAGAAAATAACATTCTCAGCATTCTCAGCTTGCATCATGGACCAGGCCCTCCAGGACTACAGGATATCTCCACCTGCCTGTAACAGTGAGACCTCCCTTCCAAATTTACAGCATCACTTCAATACATGGTTTGAAGCGCAAAATGACATGGCAGCAAGGAAGACTATCCCACTCCTCAAAGACCAGGTGCTTTGTCTGACCATGGCTGGTGTGACTAAAATTCAAGGCTGTCAAACCAGACAATAATTCTGGTCATGTGCTCAGAAGATGTGCAGATCAGCTGTCAGATGATCTCACAGACATCTTCAATGATTATCTGTACACTACTGCCATTCCAATGTTCTTTAAAATCACCATCACCCCTGTGCAAAAGAAGTAATCCGTGATCTTCCCAACACACACACACACCCATCAAGTGCTTCGAGAAGCTCATCATGAGGCACATTAAATCACAGCCAAGCCCCCTCAAAGAGTTTTTTAAGCTGACGCAACCACTAAACAGATGATGCCATCACCACCAGCCTTCACCAGGCCCTTAGCCACCAAGACAAAAAGGGCACTTATGTGAAAATGCTGTTCAAAGAATTCAGTTCGGTATTCAACACCATCATTCCTGATCACCTGCTTGAGAAGCTGAGGCACTTGGCCTGAATACCTCTGTCTGCAACTGGATCTTGGGCTTCCTGACTGAGAGACCTCAATCAGTTAGGATCGGGAGCAGCATCTCCAGTATGACTATGGTGGGCATAGGGGCCCACACAGGGCTGTCTCCTTTGCCATAATAACCCCCGAAAACCATTCACCTCGCCCCAGTGTCCCATTACTTTTGTCCAAGGTCAACGGTTTTCAGCTAATAACGGGATATCCGAGATATATTTTTCATATTTAACATTTAGATTTAAGATCATTTAAGGCAAATCCTCCATGTTGGTGAGGGCAAATCAGAGCACGCAGTCCAGCTCCCTGCTAAGTAACAGCCAAATGTAATTGTGGGGTGTGTCCAATTAGCATATTTTCTAAACATTTAGAGCTCAACATTTACAGCTCAAAAATTCCTCATTTAGAGTCGCCATTTGTAAACATTGCCACTCGAAGACTTGTGACTTGACTTGGTAAAATGACTTGTGAACATCTCTGTCAGGAGGGCATGTGATCACTCTATACTGAACATCAACGGCTCATCAGTGGACACTGTCAAGAGCACCAAGTACCTTGTGTGTAGACACCAGCTCCATCACCAAGAGTGCCCACCAGCGTCTACTTCTTGCGGAGACAGAGGAGAGTGCAGCTCTAACCCCCTAGTCCTCATCACATTCTACATAGGGACTTTTGAAAACAATTTCTGCAACTGCATCACAAAGTGGTATGGTATTGTTCCGTTTTGGATCACAAGACCCATCAGAAGATAGTGAGGACAATTGAGAAGATCATTTTGGTGGATGACCCCATACACCCCTCACACACTCCCTTTTCCCTCCTCTTGTCTGGCAAAAGACTGCGTAGCGAACAAGCCTCAACTGCCAAAACGAGAAAGTTTAATCAGACACCTCAATCACAATTGAATCATAAACTGTACCCACACACACACACACACACCTGAACTGAACTTCTTACATCTACTAACACAATGCATATGCACACCGGACTGTTCTTCCTTAAACAAGACAACTCACTATAAATGCCCTTTTTTTCATACTGCACATTCTCAGTTTTGCACAATTATATTTACTGCTGTCTACATTTATATTTGCACATTTAATGACTCCACTGCTAGAACACAGTATCAGTCATAAAAGTCTGAATGTGATGTATGAGCAAAATTCGGTCAACATTTACAAAGGATGAATTTAGTTGAGCAAATTACACATGCTCAATAAACTGTGACTGCACACAGCATGACCTGACACTTCAGCAGAATTTCCCACTTGTTCACACACTCTGCTGGACATAGCGGCCATATGCTGTACGGTAGTTCGTGCAAAATACTGCATCATTAATTTTAAGGGTCTTTTTTTCTTTTAAAGGTCTGTGAGCGCTGTGTGCGTGAATGCCTTCAGCTTGGTAACTCAGTCTTCAACATGACATGTGAATAAAAACTCAACACGATAAAAAGAAAAAACTCAACCCGACTAGGTCCGGGAGGTGAAGAAAATATGAAAAACAAAAGCAGAAAGAGGCGTCGAAAAATAAATAAATAAACAAACAGTATAAACCATTTTGATGCTCTTTCTTTCATCATGTCTGACTTACCTAAAATCATGATTCTTGTCAGGATTCACCGTCCTTGTGGCTGAATTGGGCGAGTGTTTGGTATTTCTGGGCTCAGAATTTATGTCAGCAGAACCCCGAAGCAGCCAGTTTTAAACGCGACGGTCCGGTCTCGCGCTGCCTGCGGAGCGCGCGGGCTCCAAATGTGCTCACTTTGTGTGTGTGTGTGTGTGTGTGTGTGTGAGAGAGAGAGAGAGAGAGAGAGAGAGAGAGAGCGAGAGAGAGAGCGAGAGAGAGAGAGAGCGAGAGAGAGAGAGAGAGAGAGAGAGAGAGAGTTGTGTTTGTGTGTGTGTTGGGTCTACCTGGAGAAGCTCAACTGCGCGTCAGTGGGTACGGGTGAGGAGCGACTCACGGTTCGTGTTTGATTCGTGAATCGGTTCGTCCGACTCACTTTAAGAATGTTCTTTTTGAGCGACTCTTTTAAGTAACGATTTTACGTTTTTGTTTGCATCTTGATAAACCACCTCTCCTTTACACTGTTTTTACTCTTCCTCTTTAAGCATCTCTTGCACGTTGGGCAGCTGGTGGTCTGGTTGCACTTGTGATTGAAAACTCTGCGTCAGTGGCTGTCCACTGCTGCTCTTGGTGAATGGGTTAAATGCAGAGTAAGAATTTTACTTTGTTCACACTGCGTGCTGTGGTGTGTTCACGCGTGACTGTAAGGGGGCCTCTTCACTTTATCTCAAAGTTTGATGTTAAGTACATTAAGTTGAGTTTTCCACTAAACCAATACATTTTACCTCTCTGCCGCACTGCAACTGCAAGGCTAAATTTACATAGGCTACATGAGAAGAGCTGTTTTGTGTGGGATGTAGCCAAATGCTATGTAGAGAAGAGAGGAAGACAGGTGAATTTCATCACCACCACTTTTTGAAAGAGCAGTACATTTTGCTCATACCACTTTTTGAAAGACTGTTTGATCACCAGTGTTGGGCAGGTTACTTAAAAACTGTAATGGGTTATTTATTACTTGTTACTGTCATTTCACAGTAATTCGTTACATTACAATATTACTGTATTTAAAATGTGAGGCATTGCACAACTATTGCATTACTTTTAAGTTACTCTCACCAAAATAACTGGAAATATGAATTTGGTAATCTAAATGTAGCTCATGACACTCAATTAGCTCGTTATACAGCCAGTGGAAGGTGATGTAGTATCTGACTGAGCTGGGCTTATGGTTAAAAACAGTACTATCCGATGTTAGATCAGTTGCAGGCTGTTCTGTTTGACTACAAGAAGTGAAACATTTTGCGCAGACGTTTCTCCTCTCTGCTGATCTCACGGTGATTTTGGTGAATTTGTATGAAGAAAAAACTTCATTCCGGGTTAAAAATGCATTGTAACGCGCGTTACTGACATTTGTACCGAGTAAAATACTAGCAATTTTTTTTACCAGCAAAAATCAATGCATTACAGTAATTTGATACTTTTGTAACGCATTACTCCCAACACTGGTAACTACTACGAGTTTTATAATAACTATAACTACTGTTTTTACCATAAACATGTCAGTTATGTAGTTTTGGAACAAGAATAATTTCTCCACAGCATTCTGTGGGCTGGTTCTGGAGTTCTTTAAGGTCGAACACATTTGAGAATATGAGACTACTGTATCTCTCCATCCACTGCATCCATCTCAATACAACACACACCCTTAAATACTATGGATAATCTGTCCATCATTTACCTTATCACTATCGCTTCTTTTCCCGCTTGTGTGTACACTGTAGACAGACGCATTACACTAATGAAACGTTCCTTCTGCAAGGATGAAGTCACCTTAAATGATCCTTTAAAATATGTAATCATTTTCAGCATGTCCCCCCCGCTGTCGCAGATAAAAATCATATTAATGGCATTTCTCACCGAAACAATGATAGCACTGATTTGCCTCAACATTGTCACCTACTGATTGATTATGGAGTGATTTATGTTTTAATATAAACTGCAGCCATGGCAGAGCATCTAATATAATATTCCGTTTTAAAAACAACTTAACGAGCTGATGAAAAAAGTAATGATCATTTAAAATGGATGAAGTGGCTTATCAGCCGCGACGCCCCTGCGTGTTGGGTCTCGGGGTGCGTGTGCACGTGTGTGAGGTCACCTGTACGGATGTGTATGTTATTGGTTCGGGATGAAAATATCAACAGGACACCAGGGATGTAATTACAATAGTATTTATTTTTATTTTGAATTTAAACGTTTTTACTATGGCTATTTATAAAGAGAGAGAGACAAAGAGAAAGAGAGAGAGAGATGTAGACATATATATATATATAGAGAGAGAGAGAGAGAGAGAGAGAGAGTGTGTGTGTGTGTGTGTGTGTGTATAAGATATGTAGATAGATAGAAAGTAAGAGTAACAGTAGCGTTAGTGCAGTAGTAGTTCACATTGGATCAGGTGATAGCATCACTTTTTCTAAATGTTGTGGATAAAACAACAGTTTACCAGAGCATTCTAATCGCCTGGTGCTCTTTTGGTACTTTTCCATGGAGATATGGAATCAAACACCTGAGCAGATACACTGTAACAGCTGAACATCCTATAGTACAATCATTACACAGCTGCTGGAAGAAGGGAATAAGAGAGAGAAAGAGAGAAAGAGAGAGAGAGAGAGAGAGAGAGAGAGAAAGAGAAAGAGAGAGAGAAAGTGAGAGAGAGAAAGAAAGTGTGAGAGAGAGAGAGAGAGAGACAGAGTGAGAGAGAGAGAGAGAGAGGGAGAGAGAGAGAGAGAGAGAGAGAAAGAGAGAGAGAGAGTGAGAGACAGAGAGAAAGAGAGAGAGAGAGAGAAAGACAGAGACAAAGTGAGAGACAGAGAAAAAGAGACAGAGACAGAGAAAAAGAGAAAGAGAGAGAGAGAGAAAGAGAGCGAGAGAGAGAGAGAGAGAGAGAGAGAGAGCAGAAACAGGGAGATTTCATGTGGGATTATAAAAAACAAATTGGAGATTTTTGGAGAATGTCACCTAGTCAAGCGCCCAACCTTGTCAGTGTGATTAGGCGACTGTGATTAATTAGTTTAGTAAGATTGAGCAATTGGGTCAGCGGCAAGGAAAGTGTGTGAGTGCCAGCATGTGAGTGAGTGTGTGTGTGTGTGTGTGTGTGTGTGTGAGTATGTTTGAGTGGAAAGTAGAAATAATGGAGATGAAACAGGAATGGTAAATGTCAGACAAAAAGAAAAGAGAGAAATGAAAAAAGCCCAACAGTCTGCATGTGTTTAATGCAGCCGGGAGGAGCTGGCGGAGGAGAGCGGCCCGGTGAGGGTGAGGGCGAGGGCATGGGCGTGGCGAGGGTGCGGCATGGCGGCGCTGTGGCGTGATTTGCTGGTTTAGCCTTGTGGCCGAGCCACACTGATCCGGACAGTTTGTGTTTGAGCGCCCGGTGTTTTTGGACGGGCTCCGAGGGGCCTGGGTGGCTTGGGCCGGCCCAGGCTTTTGATCAAAGGCACGAGGTGTGTGTCTGTGTGTGTGTGTGTGTGATTCTGAGTCAGTGTGAGGCTCTCTGGATCCGAGAGGCGGGCTTGGCTGGAGCAGAAGGCGCTCCAGTGCCTCCACACTGTTACATAAACCCGCTCGTATTAAAACCACCCCTGCGCTGCTTAATGGTGTTCAGCGAAGCCGGAGCGGCTAATTTTAGCCCCGTTCGCCGCCCGGGTGCAGAGATGCTCGTCTTTTTCACAACAGCACTGGAGATTTAAAGCGTTTACCCACGAGCGGCGGTCCTGGAGGATCTCCCTGTGGTCGCCCCTAAACCATAGATGGTTTCCCCCTTTTTATAAAAGGAGCTGCGAGAGGTTTCACTAATTATGTCACTGCACTGGAACATCAGGGGGATTCTCAAACTGTCACTGGAGGAAAAAAGCTCAGTGTACGTACGTATAGTAATAATATACGTGTATGGATATAGTAATATGTACATATGCAACCACACACACACACACACACACACAGAAAAACAAACAATCTGTCTATCTATCTATCTATCTATCTATCTATCTATATAAACATATATGTATCTATATAAACATATATGTATGTATATAAACATATATGTATGTACATTTCTATCTATCTATATATATATGTACTGTATATACTGAACCAGCCATATGCGATGAGCCCAGCAGCAGCAGCACAGCAGTGTGTGTGTGTTGTGGTTGTGGGAAGCTTTAAGAGATGTTCTCTCCTTTGTTACATCAGGCGTGTGGAGAGACCTCTCTGGCTCTGCTCCCCTCAGGCTATGGGTTTGACTGGGGCGGGGAAAAAAAATCTGCCTTTTTTGTTCCTCTTAAACCGTCAAAGGCGATCGCTATGTATCTTTAATCTTAAACTGTAACATTTTTGTAATTATGAGATATATAAGGGAAATATCCGCGAACCAAGCTTCTCTTTCTCATCTTCTGTTTAAAAGAAGCAGCTTTTTATCATCGATAGCGCTCTCAGCATTTGTGTTGTGAAGAGTCTTTTTTAAAAAATTCAAAACGTTGAAAAGCTACATGTATATATATATGTGTGTGTGTGTATACATTTATATTTTACATATGCATGCACATATATATATATATCTATATATATATATATATACATACATATATATTTATTTAAACATCTATTCATATTATATATATATATATATTAGCTGCTCTGTACATTATTTCAAGCCATTCGAAAAAGTCTGACTTAGAATAAAATGTTTTTAAATGCATTAACTTCCATTAAAAGGTAATAATGCTGTTTGTCCTAAAAAGTTACTAATAGGTTGTGTATATATATATATGTATATATATATGTATATATATGTGTGTGTGTGTGTGTGTATGTGTGTGCATGTACGTGCAAAAGTCTGCAAAATTATACATAAAAGGCTATTTATTTGACAGCACGGCTTTATTTGCATATAAAAAACAGCATTTATACAATTGATACATTAAATAAAATCACTAATACAATAAAAATACAGTCCATGTGTCCCTTAACCCTCTCCAGCGTCTCCCTGAGACCAGGATTACCTGCACTTCCCACCCAGCACCTGCTCTGGTGGAATCTCATAAAAGCATGTGAAGGGAGTGTCAGGGAGAAATCTGCAGTCAAACCTATTATTCTGTTACAAACCAGCAGCGGTAGTTTGTGGATATGATGGAATTTAGGATGCCGTGCATGTTATGCCTGTGTGATACACACCCAATTTCAGCCCAGCCATTCCCAGTGTCACCCACAGTTAAGCGCCAATGCAAACTTTGTGTTCGGCGTGCAGCCGGCGCTTTTCCCCCCCAACTTCTGCAGAGAATGTTGTTTTTCCAGCACATTTCCCTGTGCAACCAATCAAAGAGGTGCAGTCGGCGGTAATGAAACAGGCAAACATTTCAGGGCTCCCGCCTCCTTCTTAATGTCTGAAAAATGCTAATTGGATGGAGACTGCATGTGTCAAGCAAAACAAAAGGAGCAGGGGCGGCGGGCGAAAGGGCGCTTCTCTCGCTGGAAGGAACGGGAAACACGCCGCTTCACTCCAGATGGTTTCCAGGAGCCCCGGCTCAGGTTGGAGCCCAGCTGCTGAGTGGTGCGGCCCCGAAAAAGGGTCACCTGGTGTGGACGAACGTGGCCCACAGGCGTGGGAGGCTTCAGACAATAGGCCTCTATGCTGTAGACGATTATGTGCGTGAAACATACATGCAAACAACGTATTCCACAGTCAAGCAAACTCTTCACCACTGCGCACAACACGGGTCAACAGTTTTCTGCATAATTAGCACCAGTACTAAACCTAAAAAAAAATATATACCGTCACACATCGCTACCAGAATAACACACCGCAAGCATGTGTGTAAAATCAATAGTATAATTACATTTTTAAAGGGCCCATTTCAGGACAAAACGAAATTCCCCTGCTTTTTTTCCAGATGAAAGCGGTCGAAGCCGCATGCAAACATTGTCCTTACAGTCCACACTGTCCTTACAGTCCACACGCGGACAGTGACCTGCGTTACCGGCCTGTTTTGAGGTCAAGGTTTTTGTGATGTCACAAAAGAAAACAAACATTTACATAGATCTGCCTATTCAGCTTACAGCAGTTCAGCAGTTTCAGGCCAGAAAATCCTCAGAGACTGTTTACATAAATAAATAAATATATATATATTAATGTCACAATAGCAAAGTTAAATTCTAAGGAATAAAGAGAGGATGGATAATAATAATAATAATAATAAAACAGACACTTGAACTTGAATAAAAATGCCTTAAATGAAGGGACTGCTTTTTGATAAAATATAAAAGATTAACTGCTGGCCAGTGTGTCTTTGTGACAGAACCTATATAAAGAGACGGTGTGTATATACACACACACACAGTATGCACAGTACAGTACAGTATACATACACGGTATACATACATGTGCATGTATATTTAGACACACAGTGTGTACAGTCATACACAGTACATTATACATACACAGAATATATAGACATATTTTGAGTACACACATACAGAGGAACACAAACACAGTACAGTATATATATTTAAATATATATATATATATATACGTACATATATATGTGTGTGTGTGCATATACAGTACACAGTACAGTATACATACACAGTATACACACACACACACAAGCCTGTTTTTGCCAGAAAAAATTAAGACACAAAAAGTGCGGTCAAACATAACAAGGGTTTCTTGTTTTCCGTGTCTCTTGATATGTTGGTCAGAACCGGATTAGGAGAACCGGGTTCTGGTCCGGACTCCTCGGCGCACTCCGGTCCACGGCACGGATCCGTTCAGCTCCATCAGCGGCTCCTGATGCAGCTTAATGAAGGATTGATTAGATAAACGAGTGGAGCCTTGGAAACGGTTAGAGGGCGCCTGCTCCACCGTTCTATTTTATTTGCCCCCCTGAAGTGCACTTATGATGTCTGTGTGGGTTTACGCACCAAAAACAGCCGTATTTCATTTCTACACGGCCATTTTCCAATCCCTCTTTATCCCTCAGAATTACACCGGCTCCTTTTGCTCTCTGCCTGTCCTAAAGAAATATGCAAATGGCCTCTGTTCTGATTGGCTACCCTGTATTATGCCTTATACAAAAGCAGTTTTTATGGTGAATGGGCAGGGCTAAACTGTAATAAGCTGAAAGGCAGATGCATATAAATGTGATGTTTTTTACAGAAACAGTTAAAAACAGGATGTATGGGCTGTATGGGAGCGATTGGCTTGGAAACTGATTATGATACATTATGATGAGGGGTCCTGACTCAGAAAAGTGAGAACATTTTGGTTTTTCATGCCAATGTCTGTGTTTTTAAACTAATAACACTAACCCTAACCCTAACTACCAAAAAAACTGGTCGAGTCTGATCAAGTGGCATTGGACAATTACTAATTTCTCTCTCTCTCTCTGTCTCTTAACCTGGATTTCTTCCTATTGTTCGGCTTCTGTATCAGAACCTGTATGAGTTCTAAAATATTTGGATCACCTGAAATTTTTTTTAACCTTTTTATACAAACGTCTTAATATGCATAGCCTCACAAATTGCTGATTATACTGAAAAGAAATGTAGCAATAGTCTTCTTTCCACATTTAAAGGAACAAAAATTCATCTGTTTGACGTGGTCTCAGACTTACGGGCCCCACTCTAACTTTTACTGTCCATGTTCACATTGAAAGTAATTCTGTACCGTTTCTATAAAAAGGTCCAATAAAAAAAGAAATCTAATCTGTTTGCTGGATAACGGAGCGGCCTGCAGTAAGATAACTGTAATCCGGCACAGTCACCGTACATCACGGTGCATTTTCGGTAAATTCCTCACGTGCCCCGCCCACTTTTCCCTCTCCTCCGGGCTGCAACTGTAAAAGTGTCACGCTGGAAGTCCTGCATGCAAGTTTCTTCATCAGCATTTTGCGAAACTACAGGAGTAATGAGTTATGTAAAGCTGTGATGGCTCTCACGCTCTCCCTCTTCTCTCTCTCTTCTGAGCGAGCTGACATTTTAATTATCCTCCCTTATCTGATGGATTCCCAGATATACTCCTCACCACGCGGCACCAGCCTGCTCTTTATTGTTTTTTATCATATATCCTTAGATTCGGGCCTGTCACTGAATGTATGAAACTCATTTGGTCTGTCGTTGATTGAAGGTCGAAGATTTTATACATTATGGAAGAGTATTTTTTATTTTTTTTTATATCAAGAGCTTCGAATCTCTCATGTTCGAAAAAGTGTCTGACAAAAAGGGGGAAAAAATAACTATAGAAGTGTGATAGGAGAGATGAGCGATCTCGAAATATACCTTTAAAACACCTTTCATGCGTGAAGTAAACCTTATAAATAACACGAAGACTAAAGAACAGACACCGTTACCTTCTTTACTGGAGGTGTTTGTTTATTGGGTGCTTTTGAAACAACAGCAAAAAAAAAATGGAACATTTTTAAATGTTTGATGTATTTGTGCTATAGATTGAAATTTATTCCTTAAATGAATCAGTAAAGCATGTTTGTAATAAAGGGATTAGTTATAGAAAGTACTGAGGTGAATAAACGTGGTTTTAAGTTGCTATAATAAAAAAATTACTGTTGTCAAAACCTCAGTAAGAAGTCACAGAAGCAGAGGGAGTGACACAGACTCTCTATTACAGAGGCCCCTCAAAAGTGTGGCAGTGTAAACACTATTACAGCAGAATCATTATACACCCCCGGAAAAAAGGACCACTGCAAAAATGTTCAGTTTCTCAGGTTTTATCTTTTATAGCTGCAAGTATTGAACTGAACAGCTTTGCCTTA
>JBBPCY010092000.1:0-22411 GCA_037974405.1 Brachyalestes nurse
TATGTATATTAAATAGTACACAGGTAACATATATTACTAAGGCGATAAGAATAAAAGTATAATGCATATACCATACATATACATGAAAGGTCATTAACATGTCATTATCATTTTCATTATCATCTTTTAAAAATACAATTGGGATTTTTCTAAACTGTCAAGTCTAATGTTGTAAAAAATCCTATAAATCATAACTGAATTGTGATGAAATTTGATATTTCATGATGTAGCTAATATGTTCAGGAATTATTGCGGGTTTATATCTGAATAGCTGTAAAAACCTACTGACCCGGTAATTTTTCAGTCTTGGTGGCTTTGGTCAGGGCCTCCTCCAACCTGCTCCTGGTCTGCTGACACTTGGTCCAGACGAGGTTCCAGCGCTGAAGCTCGCATGCGCTGCCCAGCGTGGACACTGTCTTGTTCAGGGAGCTGAAGTTCTCCAGGGAAAATTTACTGGCCTCGCTGTGGTAGTCACTTAAAACCTGCAGGACTTCTGGAGAGTAGCCAACCCCACTGTCCTTCAGACTCAGCTGCTGGAAATAATCATGGCAGTGCGCCATCCACTGGTCGGCCTGTATGGTTGATCAAGTCATAGTTAGGGCAAGTTAGATCAGATACTCAAAATCATTCTCTAGTTTAAAAATGCACATGTTTTTAAATTATAACAGGTAATGAGTGCTGCGGATTAGTTTTGGGTAACACCAAAACAGGGTAGAAAAATTCATAACCTAAATGCCTAGTGAAAAAATGCATGAATTGGCTTGATTCAAATGTGAAAAATATTCACAAATGAATAAAATATTAGACATAAATAAAAATTATGCAAGCAGCTGAATCATGCTCATTCAATGAATTGCCTTTTCCAGTGTACAATGCTGGCAGTCTTGGGGTCCTCCAGCATGCAGTAAACAAATCTTCAAATGTAACATTAATGTACATAATTGATATACATAATTCAGTTCTACATGCTGCAATCCTAAAAAATTATTAATGTTAAATGTTTTTATTTTTTCTATTCAAGGTATAAAACAAGGTCTACTCAATGTTCAGATCTTTACCGAGTCATAGAACTCATGGAGTTTGAGCAGGATGTCCAGCTCGTCCCGCCGTGTATCCGTGCCCTGGAGGATGGAGCTGATGTGCTGTTTCAACTCCAGTAAAGTTGAGCTGGACATGTGTCTGGACTCTCGCATCAGTGCTGCTGCCTGCTTCTGCTGAAGCTGTTCAAAACATGAAATGAACACACTGCAGCATGTACCACCTTCAGAACAAGCAAAGCGATTTATCTAAAAGGTAAATTTATAAAAATGAAAATGTATAAAAACAGAACACTAGGTTTAAAATGCCTATATGTTAATTTTTTTAAATTTACTTAATTCCACGTTCCTTATCTATAATATCAATACCCCAGTATTCGTGGATATAGCATCGTATATTTTGTATAGAGTTTTAATAGGATTTATTTACACTTTATATTTTATTTTTATTTGATTCATAATGATTTAAAAAAGTCTTAAATTGGTTTTCACTTCAGTGAGCAACTTTTAGTGGAGATCAAATTCAATTTTAAAGTTCCAAAGTCCATGTTTTAAAAAAACGTCTCGATTAAATGTCTCGATTACCGCTGCTTCCTCACTGAACTGGTCCAGGCTTAGTTTTATTTCCTGCAGCGAGCTGAGGGTAAGAGTGAGGGAGTCCAGAGGAGCCAGGTGCTTCTCTCCTTCCACACTGAACCAGCATTTTATCTGTACAAACACATGCACACATGCACACACGCACACACACACACATGCACACACGCACACACACACACACACACACACACACAGGCTTCGTTACAGCACTGAACTGTCCACATGTTTGGACAAAATGGCAAACTGGGAAGGTATTTGTAAAAAAAAATAATGACTAGACAAACTGTAAGCAGGGAAAAAGTCCAAAAACAAGAGTATATTAAAATATTTGCACATTCATAGAAATGTTATGATACAATACTGTTCAAAAGTCACAGCCACCAGAGAAAATGTTGTTATTTATCTGGGCTTTTATCTATTAGTATAAATACAAACAAAGACATAAGTAACCTATAGTGATTTGACATGTTTGAGTGTGGATGGTTCAACCATTTGTAGCCCAGTTTTTACACTCACCATTCAGTTTCTAGTTTATCTAATCAATTCCTTCTTATATTAAATCAGGAGCTGCCGATGGAACTGAACTCATCTGGAGCTCTGAGAAGACCATGAACAAATGCTGTGTCCTTTAAACCAACACCATTCATAATTTATAATTCGTAATTCATTAGTGTAATGAAGTTTATTTAAATGTATTTCAATCTAATGCTATATAGCTATGCAACTTTAAATAGTTTTAAACCATTTTCATGTCTACACATGTCTAGACTTCTGCACAGTACATAATGATTGGCAACAAAATTCACAAAGGTAAACAAGCCCTTAGAGTGATAAGATTTTGTCCAGTGTATACTTTGGGTATAGATTTTTACACTGGGGATGTTTCTTAGACTATTTCAATTGTGTTTAAATGAATTAATTAACACATACACATTATCACATAATATCTTGTATGAAAGTAGTCTAGATTGTCCAAGTGTTCCCACTGACATGTTTTCATTCATTATAAATGACCTTAACAAAGTTCTCACCCGCTCAACCTCCTCTTGGAAGGTACGGAGCTCCAAAAGGTTCTCCAGCTGCTGGAGAGATTTGTTGGACAAGATGACAAGTTTGTGGACTTCCTCATCCATCTGGTTGTAGAGTGAACAGGCCATGTCCACAGCATCTCTGCATTCATATACAAAAAAACTCAAAAACGTTTCAGGCAAGTGGCCTTCTCAATAATGTGAATATGTTCTAACAATGGTTTAATAATTGGTTTTTGAGTTTTATTACATTGGTAATTATTACATTAGTTAGACAGCAGTACCTGTAATTGTCAATTTCACATGTTTCCTCTTTTCGGACTCGTGCTAAGAAGGTGCCCCCCTCCATCCTCAGGCAGTTCAGATGTGTGTCCTCCAACACACTCCTCATCAGGTTCTTCTGCTGGCTAATTGCCTCTGACACATCCTGAGGAAGCACACACATATACACGTTCCTCAAGTAATTAAGTACTTCTAAATCAGGAGGAAAGGAAAGCTGAAGGAAGAAAAGTTCTGAAAACACAAAACGAATACTTCCTATTAGTAAAGTTTTCAGTATCTACTATAAATTATTCAGCATCTACTGTTAATTATTCAGTTTCTATGATCATTTATTCAGTACTTACTGTGAAATATTCAGAATTTTCTATGAATTCCTCAGTATCAACTACACATTACCTAGTACCTAATATACATTATGCAGTAACTACTGTGAAAGCCCTGTTATTATGGTAGTGAGGAATTTCAATCTGTTAACAGGTCAAACTTTGGACTATAATGCAGTATTTATGAGGACTTCACTGAAAACCTTCTATATATAACCTTCAGTAAACTCTGTACATATTTGTTTTCATTTTCTAACTTATTGCTAGATTTTACAAAATGTGTCTTTATGTGTAAGAAATGAGAAAGGTGTGTTTTGATACTGGTGTAATGTCTGACCTTGGCTGTCTCCAGACTGCCACTGGTGTTCAGGATATCGATCGACCGTTGGAGGGATGAGATGGCAGTGCTACAGTTACTGGAGAACTTTTCGATTTTCTAAAGATCATAAAAAACAATGATTCATCTGAATTTAGCAGCACATCTGCATTTTTCATGGTCATTTCTTTTTAGATACCACATAAAGAAGTCATTTAAAACATGCCTCTGAAGGTTTACCTGTCTAAATTGGATGTAGTGGCTGTGGTCGTACGGAAAAGTGCCATCCAGCTCTCTAGTGAGCTGAGAGGAATCAATGTGCTTTAGTAGAGCTTTGAGAGAGGTCAAGACTTCACACTGAAAAAAACAGACAGAAAACTCCACTAATTCCACAAATCTTCCACTAATTTTAAAGAAAAGAGCGAAATGCTAAAAGTCAAGTGGGAATATTTTAGCTTTCAGAAAGGTGTGGAACAGTATAATGTTGAAGCAAATTCATATTTAAACTAAAGTAAAAATATGCATACTTATGAATATTGTTAACTTTTTTTTAATTTTTGCAATGAATGACACACAGCAATCTGTCATTTTTTAAGATAAATTAGGTGTTCCAAAACTAATTTACGAGCTTCTTACACTAATCTCAACTCTCTTCTACCCCTGTAGAAACTCGAAAGTTTCATACTGCCATATTTCAGCAAGCATATCTGTCAATACACCTCCATTTAACACACCCATTCCAAGGGCAAGGACATAATACACCCTCAGCCTTGTCATGATATTTTTAGGCTTTAGTTCTGTCAGGCCTTATGTAACACTGTTCAAGGTCTAGAAGAGGACTGGATTATTCTGCTTTCAAGTTATCTTTCAGCAGTAGACATTAGAGTGAGCTCTTAAGTATAAAGGGGATTTTTTGTGGAATATGTGGGTTTAAAGAAACTGCAGCAGAGCAAAACTTGCTTTCATAATTTGTTCTGGACCAGTACATCAGAAGTTTACTAAAAATGTGTTTATTTACTCACTGGAATTGAGAAATCTCTCTCAGGTTTGACAGACGCCTCCTTGTCGGAGAGTAACAAAACTGAGTAAAGTGCATTTGGGAGACAAGTCTGAAAAAAAAAGAACAGACGTGAAATGATCAAAACATATCAAACACAGCAAAATCAGCAGTATTGCACTAGCATTTATAGTATTAAAGGAAGTATTTACCAATAAAGTGCCTATCTGTTCATGGGCATGCATGAGTTCATTCAAAACAAATAATATCTAACCTGTAGATTAAAACAGGCCTACTACTTATGATTGTTGAAAGAAAGGATCAATTGTGGACATAAAAAATGTGCCGAAGTCGTGTGTATGTAGTTTTGACAGCTCTTCAGGTTGGGTGGATACTTGTTTGAGTGTCTGTCTGAGTTAAGGTTGATCCCTCTCTCTGCTTAGAGGGCAAGTAAGAACAAGCCTCACATGAGCCCCCTAAGGCCAGGCTTTCCCGCAAATATTTGAGAAGACTCACAGTCTCAGCAAAACCTTATGCATGGGGTGAGGAGTCTGACCCTAACACACCTGCTATTCACAGAGGTGGAGTGTATAATGGAGGGTGGTAGGGGTTCTGGTTGTGAAATATAGATATACTTTACTTTTAAATTGTAATTATATTTTATAAACAGTACTGTGCAAAATTGCTTTCTTCAATATCCACACTTTCCTGACTTTCTTGTATTTTTAATGTAGTTTTAAGGAACCGTTCTCCAGGCTTTCAGACTTTCAGAGGCTCTCATTTTCAGTCCCCGAATCTGACCGGTTTCGAGAATTTTTTTTTTGTTAAGCCACACAGTGAGGAATCATTCAAGCAGAACAAAGACCATCTAACTGAAGTCCTGAACCAGTGAAGAAACAGGAGCAGATGATTCCAGAAGATCAAGCGGTGATCAGTATACTGGTGGTGCTGAATGCTGAGTGATTGGTAATTTCCTTTATTTAATATACTCAGTATACCGCTCAGTATACCAAAAAGAGGTCAAGACAAGTCTCAGCTAACTCAGCTACACATTCATTATTTGACTGACATTCTAAATTTTAGTGTATAGTTTATGAGTTTGTTAGATAATCTTTAAAACTGTATTGTATATTTTGTGTGTTTTGTGTGCGTGTTTGTTTTCACCTGAAGTTGAGATAGAGCTGAGAAAAGCACAGGACTGGCCTGCTGCCTCCGAGCATCCACCAACACAGTCAGCCCCAAATCCCTCTTCTCTTTTCTGAAAATGATAATAGATCATCCTCATTTCTACAGTGTTTCAGAGCACAGAAAACAGAAATGTGTTACATTTAGAGGAGGGAGAAGAACAAAAATTAAAATAGGGTAGTAACGCAAAAATTTTCAGCACAATATTACATCAATATAGCAGAACCCAAGTTTCAATTTTTTGTAATTTTTTAAATTGTATTTATAATATTTATAGTAAAGCACATCAATGTGTTACTAGTAAATCAGTTAACTGTGAATTATTTATCTATAGTATTTATTCCCCTCAATTCTGTACTATTATAGCATAGTAGTTTTTATTTGACATTTATTTGCGATAGTTCTGAGATACACACTGACATCACAACAAGATGCAACAGCATGAGCAGAGATCTGAGTATGTGTGGGTGTGTGAGGGTTTATTTTTGTACATTTTTAAATATAATTTTTTACCCACAAATTATTCACACTGTAGTGGAATATAAACCAATAAAACAATAAGCTAAACTTTTGTAAGTTTATGGTTTAAAATAGTTAGAGAATCTTTAGAATTGATTTTAACTTTGTTAGTTGAATTATCACATTTAGAATAAAGCATTGGTGCTGGGCAATAAAACAACAGTTTTATGTAACAACATATTATAACATTTTAATGATACACCTTTTTACACCTGATAAGATATAAAACCAAGGGATTGTGTCTCTCACCGCACTGTGCAGCAGTAGTAGCCCAGTAAACAGGTGAGGTCTCTGCAAGTAAAGCTCTCGTCCATCCACACCTGTTTCCTCATACACACCAGGAGCACATAACGGCCACTGCGGTCACTGTTGCCTGTGAGTGAGAGAAAGACAGAGACAGTTTAGAGATAAAGTTACTCTGGTATAACTAATCCGCATCAGGTTGATACTGACTAGATACTGACTATGTTACGATAATGATAAAAGCTTGTAGTGTCCACTAGAGCATTAGCTCAAAGTAAAAGTTGGCACTGCTAAATTAACTCCTTCAACTCTCAACCCCTTAAATTCTATGAATCTGTATGTAGATCCACACCTCAGCCGCTCACACTCCTACAGAACTTACACATTAGTTTCACAACTGAGGAGAGTGGAGGACGAGGGGACGCAGTGTAAGTGCTTTTATCTTCTTGTACTATAGTAGCACTGCAGTGTTATAACTAAGCCTCTTGAGGTGGAGAACAGACTAATACCATACTTCCACCCCATTTAAATTCAAGTAGTTTTTATGCACAGATTCATCATTAACATACTATAGATTTTATTTAAGTAAAAATACCAAAATGTGTTAGTTTGTGTTTCGGTTTCCGCAAGTTATTAAATATTAAAGATTAAGTGAATAATAAGACTAGAACTTTGATTGCATGATGACAAACACAATTCAAATTAAACTGCAGCGTTGGTCTCCTGAGTGGGGATATCTTGTGTCTAACTGGATCAAATGCTGTTGGGACTGTATACTATACGGAATTTCTTTCAGCTCACCAGGCAGAGTGACTGCAGCAGAGGACAGCAGCTCTAGGTTGACCTGTGAGATTAGTGTGGGCAGCGTCAGACTGCAGGCAACAGGGGGTGCTGTGGAGGGAGGTGCAGAGAGAGAAGAGCGAGAGGGAGAATCATCTCCATTGATGCTAATCCTGCTCTCAGACACAGCTGGAGAGTCAGCGGTCCCTGTAACACACACACACACACACACACACACACACACACACACACAAACACACAGGAAGATAAAGAGAATGTCAGGGCTTCATTCATTTTACGTAAACTTTTTAAGGACCTCAATGAGTGAGATAAAAATGCATTTCAAATGCAAAAACATTCCAACCACTTGTTATGTTAATTTTCTTAATAAAAATAACACGATAAAGATTAAAAAATAGTAGCACACAAAATTTGTGCAATCCTTCTGCTGAAGGTGAAAACAAGTATATGGATTCCACAAAACAGTGTTACGGTTGCATGTTTTTCATTCATTCATTTAATGCACAATTGCAGTTTATTTGATTAAAAAAAAAAAAAAACAGTGGAAACGTGCTTTTACCACAAAATGTGCAGAAAATGTTGTATTTAAGTTCAAGCAACACATCAGAATATTTTACACTTTTAACAGTGGTCATATTTTGAATTTAAGCTTTGCCGTGTGGCCAAGTGTGACTCTGAAACTGAAGTACAACTTATACTTTTAAGAGTAAAGTCATGTGGTGTGTTTATACAGCTATAGACATGTCAACACTTCAATACAAACCCAGACGTGACATCAGTGCAGCAATAAACAGCTTCAGTAACAAACTCACTGTACGTGGGTTATCTAGTATTAGCAGGAGGTTTGTGGGGCCTCTATAAAAACTGGGTGAGTCATCACTGAGACCAGGTGTGCCACCTGACCACACACACCTACGTACAAGCTGTGGGTGTGGTTTGTGTTAGCACATCCTAAACTCCACCTGGTCTAAACACATATTGTATCTTAAATCAAGGTCACGGTATTGAAATTCAGTGCTACTAAATTACTTTAATACTAAATGACTTTACAATCCCATGTCCAGGTCAGTGGTTTGACCATTCAACTAGGCTTCATGTGAAATGGTTTGTTGTAGAGAAATTTACAGTGGTGCTCAATGGACCAGATGTCACAACACGTGTCTACGACACAAACATGGACATTTTATTTACTATACAAAAATGTCTTCTCAGTGTTTATATGTATACACGTGTACCCCATCAACAAGAATGAGTTTTAATTAATACATTTTAATCAAAACCTTTTCAGAACTCTGGTAAAACAATATCCTAGGCATTAGCCAGCGAATTCATAACCATTTCATTTAATGACTTTGTGAGTGAGCTTTCACAGAATTCGTCAGATGTCTGTAAGTAATACTGACTAAATGTGTTTTTCTAGAATTTCACATATCATATCGCTCTCATTACAAACATTCCATGACAAACTTGGACACTACATGCGTACTTACAAGTACACATAGGCATACACATTGGCGGTTAGACGCACATACTCATGCACATGCACACACTTATACATGTACATACACACATAAGCATACACACAGGCTTCTGTTCTGCTGTCACAGTGTTGCTGTTGGCTTATACTCTGTTCTCTGTGTTTGTGTGGCTGGTTCTTGTTTTTCAGATGCAGCAGTCGGAGCCATAACATGGTAGCAGTAACTCTGATTTGGATCTCTTCTTTGTCTCTCCCTTTTTCTTTCTCTGTTGTCTCCTTTCCTTTTCTCTCTTTTCTTGTCTCTCTTCTCTCCCCCTGTCTGCTCTATCTTAATTATGAAAAAAGTCAAATGAATAAATAAACAAATAAAGACACATTTTCAAGTAACAAGAGGGGCATATACCGATCCATTAAAGCTCCTCCTGGCAAAACAAAAGGTGAGAGGTATAGGTTGCTAGAATACATATTATACTCAGTATCTCTGTAATGTCTATACTATTAGTATAGATTAGTAAAGACTGTAAGAAAGCCCTTGTTGATTGAAAATAAATCTGTTACCTTACATATACTACAGATATTATATTTTCAAGAGGTCTATGATTTTGAAAACCTGAAATCTGTATGGGGGGGCCAGATGATATATGAAACTGGGCTGTTTGACACCTGTTTGTGGTCAGGCTCTTTGTTGGCTACTCCTCTCAGAGATGCCTATATTGTTTCTCTCCAACCTGCACTTCTTGTTTGCCACTGATTGCCTTTGTAAACCACTCACAGAGGACCCGGAAACCCATAATGCTACTGACAATCAGTTAATATTAGTACATCAGTGAAGTGTGTTAAATTTTTAATTCATTTTTAATTTCATTTACATATATGTATATAACCTTAGGTTGTAGCTCATCAGTTCCCTGAACTCCAAGAAAGTCAATTGTATGTTAATTTCAAGTTGAATGATAAAACTAGCTTTAATTATATAGCACATTTCATAAATAACAATGCAGCTCAAGATACTCAAATCTAGAATTCTGAGAAAGAACTATGAGCTATGTGAAAGTGAGGAGCTGAAGTGTGGATTTGTGACAAAACTGTCAGGCAATAATCCTGCAAAATTCTGACATTCTGGAAGGGACATTTGTGTGGTGAACAAATGGAGTCAGCCTTCACTGATCTTGGGTTTCCAGCTAGAATGGATGCCACAAGCAAGGGGGGTGGGCGCTGTGGGGGTGTATAGTCTTTAAAGTTTACTCTAACGTCCCCCATACCCGAACACAGTACAAAGGGCGGCATTATAGCAGGGAACCCATCTGTGTGGGAGCAGCAGAGCGGTGGGAGTCAGAGCTCGTAACAGAGTCTCGGCGGGACTCCCACAGGTGGGTCACCTGATACACACACACTCCATTACTCTGCCTTTCAACTGTGGGAAAAAGAGTCCAAGTACGAAGGGAATGATACACACACATTTCAGAGGGTTTCACCTGATTTTTTCCATAATAAATCCCACACGTCATATGACATAGTTCTCCTACAACTCTCAATGTAGTCAGTCAACAAAGACACTTGAAATGAATTGTTTACCATGAATTACCACTGAATAAACTGCTTAAATCGCAACACTCTTGCCCTGTGCCATTTTGAATTGTTCCATAATCTCTAACAGACTTGCTTTTGTGGTATCTGTCGCTGTTTTACACAGTTGTCTATAAACATGGACTAAAGTACAGACAAAATAGTTAAGCAAAAGAAAGTAGTCTAATTTTCCCGTTTTTCAGTGACAGTATACAGAGTAGTCAGTTTTATAAAACCATTTTTACAACTGACCTAAAAATATGCTCTTCATTTGGAAATTACTTTGAATTACTTTCCTGCACTAATACAGCACATGGAACATGGTGCCAATGATTAGCTACTTGCTAGCTACACTGGCCTTCCAACTACAGTGTGAAAAATCTAAGAGAAAACTTTGGACACTGATCATGTCTTGACTTACTGACTCTTTAGAGTAAGGGAAACTTGTGTATATTACATTTATGCCAAACTATTGCTAAGTGATAAGAATATCAAGACTTTTATCTGCTGCATTTGAGTTTCAAACACTCTCAGTGCTAGTGCATCAGATAGTGTATGAAACAGCCACCCTTTTTTTCTTCTACATCAATAGCAGGAAAGACTAAATAAAACAGTGTGGTTTCCCTTAGTGATTCTGTCGCACTCTCTTCCCAACGGTATCTAGCCTACAGGGCATCAAAACAGAGGCTTATGGGAAAGAAAAACAGTCTGTGTGTGAGTGTCTCCAGCTCCACACGTCAGCAGGGCTGGGCCATACCTGCCACAAAAACATCTTCAAAACATGCAGACTGCATGAGCCCTCACATGCAGGAATCAGCCGAGCGTCCCGTCCTGTGCAGGTGATAATTACACACTGCCGTGCATGGGACAACCACAACAGAACAAGGATATTAAACCACATTGCTTTTAAGAGCCTCAGGCTAGAAACTTCGACACTCACAACCAGGCCTGTGGAAGGGCGTGAGTGTTGCTTTAAAGAAAGAACGTATGCCATAAGGAACAATTTACAGTATCACATGCTTTTAAAAAACATTACTCAGCTTGTGCTTAATTGAAAACGTTCCAATAAAAATTAATGACCACGGTATTCTTCTTGCTTGTTGTAACTTAAAAAAAAAAAGAAAAAAGAGAGAGTATCACCTAATGTCAGATCAAAAGATTAGCATAACCAAGGTTATACACATCTGTATTATCAGGTTCTGTATTCATGAACAGACTCGGGACAGCAATGTTCACACGACCGGTTGGACAAGCTGACTTTCAGTCATAAGATCCTTCTGACGGTGACCAATGTAAGTGATCCTGCCTTCAATTGTTTTTATGTGCAAACATTCCTCACTGTGGGAAGTTGTGCATCTGGTTAAATCTAGCCATTAGTCTTGTTTGTTGGTAATCACCTTTATTTTCACATGTAAAAATGTTATTTGGTTTGACTTATTTAATGGAGTTGTTATTTGAATTTGAAAAACATTTTAAAGGCAAAAATGCTATCTGGGACTACTCAAGACAGCAAACTTGCTGGTGGTTAATACTGAACAGAAATGGTTATTGCACTAAGCTACTATACCTCACCAGGCCTATCAAATCTGGTCACCTGCTCAATGCTTTCTATAGAGAAAGCTGCGGGTGCAACTGAACACCTGTTTCAGCAACACCCACCCACCACCTGTCAAAGGTTTTTACACAATATAAATTTTTACGAATTATTCATTTGTTTTTTTCTTTATTTTGTACATTTTTATTCTGGTTAAACACTGGAAGGTTGTTGAACGAACAACTCTAAATAAATTGTCAAATAGAGCATTTTTCCTTTACAGTGCATGTCTGACATACTATAAACTGGTTGTTTGGTGATACAGAGTCAAATTCTAGGATGTCACTTAATAGCTTGTTAAATATGTAACATTCCTTCGTGTGGGTCAGTAGTGACTAATTAAAAATGACATTTTCTGGGTATAAGAGGTAGTAAAACAGTGATCATACTGTAAATGTATTTCTTTCATCCATTCAGGAAGTGAAGCAGTGGGCAGCCACCAACGAGGTGCCCAGAGAGCAGTGTCAGTGTTAGCGGTGACACTAGCAGTCCTGGGATTTGAACCCAAGACCATATAATCGCAGGGGCAACTCCCTAACCACCAGGCCACCAGTTGCATACACACATATATATATATGTATATAAATATTTATAAAAACTATTGTATCTACCTGAGTCAGTTTTGCAGTTGCGTTTCTCTGTGCTGGAAAATGTCATTTCTAGATCAATCCTGCCGAAGCGCAGAGCGTAGCCGTTCATCAGCTTCTTTGGAGAGGCTCCACCAGAGCCGCCTGAAGAAGAGCGCGCCCGGTGACCCTTCACCTGAGAGGCTTTGCTAGTCCGTTCCAGAGATTTGGAGCGCCTATCCGGGAGTTCTTCCTGTGTTGCGGAGCAACGGAGAGGAGATCCAGATCTGGATGCAGAACGAGACTCGTCACTGCCCAGCCAGCCACGGGCACAAATCCGGCGGGGCAGTGACTCCCGCTGGGATGGGGACGGACGTCCCGTCTCCTCCAGGATGGACTCTGAGCTGGAGCCCAAATTCATAGGGTTTTGCAAGGCTTCCATGTATGATTTCCGGAAGAGCCGGCGTGTCTCAAAAGCAGCTGAGTCTCTGGGGTGGCGTCTGCGTGGGCTGGGGTTACTGAGGTCAGTGCTGAAGGAAAGTGACCTGAGGAAGTCAACAACAACGATAATATTATATATTATATGAGGGGTCTAGGAAAATTAGGATGGAACAAGGGCACTAAAAATACAGGGGTCCAAAAAGACTGTACCATTTACAGTGCATTTGTCTGCACTGATGTCTTACCATACTGTTTAGTCCTACCTGGAGCTTACACCTCATCTTTGATAAAAAAAAAGGGTTTTAAACTACCTTTCAGACTTAAATGTATTTAAGCTAAGAAAAGCTTACAATTGCTGAAAACCAGTGACATTGTACTATTTGGAAAACTTTGTACACACCTTCTCACCAAGCATTTCTGCTCAAATGAACTGTATTAATAGACAAGTTTGTAATCCCTTTACTAACAGTCGCTACTCTCCTTGGATGGCTATACACAAGATGATAAAAGTTTGCTGTGAGTATTTGATAGAATTCTGGTACAACAGAATTAGGATGATTAGCTCTGGATCACTCCTGACCTACTGGATGGAGCTCAAACACTCCAGAGAATGTGGTTCCACTGTTCCCCTAGCTGAATTAATCAATTAGAAAGGCTATTTGCAGATATGGACCAACTGTGATGAGATTGTTGAATCATACTTCCCAGTCCTAAATGGTATGGAAGGAATAGATATTTTGTCACCCAGCCCTACCTGGAGCTAACTCCTCCTCGCCCCTCACCCTGCTCCTGTTTCTGTGTGGCAGTCAGGTTGGGAGGGCTTGGCTGGTGTGTGGATATTGTGTCTTCAGGGCTGTGGCCCAGCGGCGGTTCAGACACTGTGGATTCAGAGCCAAGAGAGTCTCTGGAGCTGCGACGGCTGTCCAGTGTCCCGGTGGACCCGTGGGTGCTGCAGGGGGAGCCCAGTTGCCCCCTCAGGGTGGTGCCCAACATGGCGGCACTGCTCACACACACAGGGTTGACCACGTTCCTCCAGGGGGTGCGGTACACGGCCGTTCCGGTGCTCAGCAGGCAGTTGTGGAGAGGTTGCAGGTTACGCTCGCGGGTCACATGCTGCAAAAAGTCAGCGGTGAAGATGCTGCCATACATGCTCTCGGGGACGGTTATCTCGGCCAGCGCCTGCCCACTCCCCAACAGGCATTTTATCACCAGTTTGGCCGCCTTGCGGCCCAAAGGAACTATTTGCAGGTAGAAATCGCCCTGCCTCAGGCGCACTTTGTGCAAAGGAGCAAGTTGAAGGACCACTTTTTCGTGGATGCACAATGGCCAGCCCTCGTGGTACAGCACCAGGCCTTTGAAGCGCAGCTGCAAAAAAAATACACATCATGGTCACTTAAAGGCCTTTAAAATTAAACATGCAGTTTTCCCTTTAAGACAAATCTAGTCAGTAAAGATATACTGGCAGTCTAAAGTTTGCTTCTTTAGTCTCACTACTGGTAAGAAGCTAAATATAGTAGTAAAAGTATAGTAATATGTGTGTTAAATAGTAATGAATATTACTGATGCAGCCCATTAGCTTATTGACTGCTAATGAAAAAAGTTTGAGATGAATCAAATCCATAAAGATTATCTCTAGTCTGAGTAAGGATTTATGTTCAGGAATTCCCCAAAGACAGACAGTCTGGATCACACATGCCAGTTGCAATGCCTACAGATTCATCAGAACCAAGGGAAAAAAAATGCATAATGTTAGAGTAACTTCCGTAGAAACTACTTTTTCCATTTTAACTTTTTTCGCCTTGAATTTGTTTAGGTAGAACAGATTGCTCCATCTGAATGACTCAGTGCTTACACAGTCTCACACACCAAAGCTGTGGTTACTGCTTTCACCGCATCATTAAAAAGCCAAACACCTACGCAGCTCAAACACTTCAGCCTAACGTTCGACATGTCTATGACAAATTCATAATGCATTCCATGTTTCAAAGGACAAGTACTGACAACAATGCAAGAAGTATTTATTTTAAAAGGTAGTGATATTTCCTTAAATAAGGAAGAAGCCACAAAAAGTAATATAAGAAAGCAAATATTATTTAAGGTATTTTATGAAGTAATGAATGAAATGAAGATAATCAAGGGATGTGAAAGTGAAAGTGAAAGGAGCTGCTTTTTTCCAGAGTTGTAAAGATGAACAGAAAATTCTAAGAACAGCTTAGGTAAGACATTCTTTCAGTTTGTTTCATCAGTAGTCTTGTCCAGGCCAATCAATAGTACAAAACAGACGGAGTACTAAGATACTAAGTTTAAAAAGCTCTGGAAAACTCTCTCTCATTCCTGGAGAGCATTAGTGACCTGTTTTGGTCACTAAATAGCTTTCTTTTTCAGCCTTGTTGTTATGTAGCATGAACAATAATAATTCTTGTCCCAGCCTCATGCCCCCTCCCTCTAACTGTCCCACTCTCTCCACATTTCTCGCAACATTCTCTCTCAGCAAATCAATTTAGCCACGGCAGGCAGAGCAGGAGAAAGGCAATGTTGAAATGAACAATGGCATCTAAAAAAATCAGCAGTGAAACAAAGACTTGAATCTATTTCTTGTACCATGAATTTATTCCTTTAAATAAATCCAGTGTATTCACCCAGCTGCCAGTTTGGTTCATCCACCTGACACCTAGGCTAACTGGCTAATTTGTCATTCTATCCCTCCGTGGGGGGGGTGGGGGGTGTACTTGTGTGAGTCTACACAGTTTGGAAAGTCCTTCTTTATCTTAGACATTATAGCTTGTTTATACAGCTCCGCAAAAAAGAGACCACTGCAAAAATGTTCAGTTTCTCAGGCTTTATCTTTTTGTCACGTGGGCTTGTCTCCAAGGAGAGATGTAGGCACAAGTGTGAATTTCCATGATACTAATACTTTATTGATAAAAACAAAGAAAGCACGAGGGCCAAAACACAAAACCAAACACAGGAGACAGGACATTGAGAACTCAAACTGTTTCCAACTATCAACATGTATGACGTTGAACCAACACAGAAGGCACTAAATACCCACAAACTTAACCCACTTAAACTTAACTTAAAATGAGGCTAAATCAGAAACCGGTGTAAAAAGAAAACATTAAAATAAAAGTCAGTCAGGGCAGGGTGGCCTCCAGCGGCTGCTGACCAAGGACTTTACACTTTTGAACTGAACAGCTTTGCCTTCGTTTTTAAGAATTGCTGACAATATTTCTCCTAATTTCCAAATAAAAATATTGTTATTTAAAGCATAATTTTAAAGGAAAAGACAAAACATCAAAATAAGAGAAATTATGCAGTGTTTACAGAACTTGAATAATTTGTTTAGGGTAGAAGTGATTTGTTTTTCTATAACAAACTAGATAAAACATGAATGCCCTGCAGTGGCAAATAGGTTTGGTTTTATATTTGAGTTGATTGCATTATTGTTTAAGTTGAGAAATATAGAAGAAATATTTGAACTGTAGCTGTGTGACTGTGTTAAAGGGAACGCCGCTGTTAAAAAGCTCCTTATTTGTTTAAAGCATTTGCAAACCAAATATTATTGCAATATTATTGCTCATATAGCAGTACTTTAAAAATAAAAGTGTGCAATATGCTACTCTTTAATTAATTATCTAATTTGTGTGTAACAATGCGATTGCAAAAAACTTGCCGATTAATCATGATTTTTTTTTTTAAATGTTGCCAAGCGTTAGTGTACACACACACACTGTATGGGCAGAGGGGGTGAATACTATAGTTGAAATTATAGTTACACACTTTAATTAAATCCTACCAATAGTCAAATGTACAGTGTAAAGCCTTCCCAGAAAGAACAGAAGCTGTTGATTTCAGAGTAAATGCTGGAGATGCAGATGTCTACTTTTGGACATATCTGTGTGTGTGTGTGTGTGGGTGTGTGTGTGTATGTGTAAGTTAGTCTCAAGAATACTCACACAGGTTTCTCTCTGGATGATGCTCAGTATCCTCTGAGCAGGCAAAAGAAAGTCCAGAAAGCAGCGCAGGCCGTCTCCTCTGTACTGCCTCTCTACCACGCTGAAGAGCTGCCAAAGCACAGTGGCTGCTGTAGCCCCAAACGGAGCATACAGAGCCGACAGTGTGCGCTGGATACAGCTGTCCAAGGACTCGGAGTCCTATCACACACACACACACACAAAAAGACAGACAGGCCTGATCAAAGATGTGCCACAGCCATTCAGCTTTAATAAAACTTTATACCGATTTAAAATCAGAGATAATTCCAGTTGTGGTAGATAATTTAAGACTTGTTTGATGTCTAAGGTTTTCTTTTTTTGGACTAAGCTAAGGAAAGTAACAGAGAATGGAAGCCAAAACTAAAATTAAAATTATTGTACACAGACGTTTGCTTAGAAAAAAGGCCTAATTTCAACGTTTTCTTTATATATCGTCACCAGTTTTAAGTTACAACTTGGAAGTGTGTCACACTTGTGTTATTCAAGTGGCCACAAGATGAGGAAGCAGACAGCAGGAGGCGGATGTTCAATCAGCACGCACTCAGCCTTTGCTAGGTTAGCCACTGTAAGCTAATGAGTTATTAATTTCAACTTGACAGTATAGAATGTTTTTTGAGAACTCAGAATAGGGACAATATATCATTTGTTAATCATTATTGTGACATCAGTTTCTGCAACACTGCAACACAGAAGGCTGCATATATGCAAATAAGCCACTAACCAATCACAGTGTTACATTCACAGCTCTAATTCAAAATATGAAGTACAATTTGTGAATAACCGCAGTCTTTATATAAGCTAAGCTTTTATAAACTAGCTGAACATAAAAAGTCTGCAAACACAAAAAAATCTGTTACAAATATCAAAGCTTAATTTCAGCTCCTATAGTCGATTAGCAAACATGAATGTATCTCATTCTTTCTGTCCAAAAACAAGAGAAAACTAGATTCTATATTTTAAAATACTTAAAAGAGGTTGATAGTAAACACAGAGTTGAAAACATAGCTAGCTGGTTATGTCATTATTTGTTATGGTTGTGCCCTAATGGCTTTGACTTCCTGACCCCTGCTGGTAGCTGTAGAGGTCATGTACACTGTCTGTCCAAGCCATAACACCCCCACCACACACACACACACACACACACACACACACACACACACACAGTAGGATGTCAAGAGGTAACAGGGCAAATCCCAAACACTTGCTCTTCCACTGATGGCAGGAAGCACCTGTCAGGTGACGTCATTGGCTGGACAATAACACTGCCAGGCTGGAAAATCCTGCATTGCTGCTTTGTGTGAAGTTGAACAGCACTGAACTCAGGATATGCTCAGAGCATCCTCTTACAGCCATGTTCCTCTAACACAGCCCTGACCTCAAAGCCAAAGATGCAGCTCCCTCAAATGTTTAAGTAAATTCTTGACACTAAGAAATCTCCCATGTTCCCCACAGTCCTTAATGAATCCATATCTTCATACATTTTCATGAATTATTTCTCACTTGTAGCTCACTGAAACAAGAAATTATCTAGAAAGTATACATTTGAGCCTTCCAAACCATTACACATTTGGGAAGAATATGAGATATTATATGATAGGAGATGTTATATATGAACTGAATTAGGAAGAAAGCTGGTGTTTTGCACAAAGAAAATCCATTCTTTAATGGATTCAAAACTAAAAATGTGTATGTCCATATGAAATTTAATTAAAACATGAATCATAATGTGAATTACTAGGAGAGCAAAACATTTGTAACTCGAGAGGAAAGATGTAGGGATGGGATGATAAGCACTTAAAGAAAACAACTAAATCCACACAATATGAAAGCTAATTATTGATTTTTCATTATTTAAAACCATGAGTATACTGTAAATACATAATTTGCATATCTAGGACAGTTTCTCGCATGGCCAACACAGTGCTGCAAGTGTAAATTAACTTAAACCATGGCTGGAGTTTTGGACAGTTGATTAGATCCTATAATACATTTATAGCATTATTAAAAATTACTGGTAAGTGGTCCCAGCCTTAGAAAAGTTCACTATTATATCACCCTTCCACCCACTTCGTCCTAATCTTAGACTGGTGTCACTAGAGAGGTTAATGTTCATCATCAACCCGTTTCTCACTTACAATAAGCATGAACTACTGCTCAATACAGTTCACAGCTTGGACTAAAACACCATCTATTGTGTTTGCATCCTGAAACTGAATACACGTCATTCCAGAAATACAGTCATGGCAGGAAATATGCTTATGCTGCTCTAGGAGTTTAATCAAGCTACACCATTTGCTCTGTAATAGTACAAAGGCAATAAGTTAATTTCTCACTCTAATTACACACTACTTAATGATTAACAGCAATAAGAACTTTAGGTTTAAGGGTCTAGTGATTTCAACAACTTGGTTCACAGACAGTAGAGTTTCTCAGAGTATTTATATTTATTTTCATAGAAATGAATTGACAACAGGATTGAATCCTGGTGAATTTTATACTTAAGGTCACCATTTCCAATGCCAAGGGCTGAACAGAAGATAACACATTTCCCTAGCACTGGTGCGGAGGAGTGGAACTAGGTTCCCTGTAGTAATGGAGCTCTTTACAGTATATTTGCGATGAGTTGGAATGGAGTTTGTGATTCAGAACTAATCATTCAACATCAGTACCTGACCTCACTAACACTCTCATGGCTGAATGCAATCAAACAGATGTTCCAACATCTAGGGTAAAGCCTTATCTAATGTAAAACATCCAGAGCTTGTTGCTGCAGTAAACGGGGTGAACCCCTCTATTTATACCCCTGATTTAATAAGAAACGAGGACCTTTTGGACATAAAGTGAATATCTACAGCAATTAAACCTTTGACACATTTGCCGTTCCGAACTGAATGGCCCTCCTCTGCCCGCAGTAACAAGGATGAAGGCACCAGTGACCATGACTCCCTTTCCACTTCACAGCAGCACGACCTGGCTGGAGTCTGGTAGCAGGGAAAAGCAGCTTCCTCTGGAATCCTACACACTCAGCGCGTCTGTGGGCCTGTTACACAATAACTGTGTGTTTATCCACATGCCACGACCCAGCGACAAAAAGGCCTTTGTTTTCATGTGTTGTTTTGTTTTTGGTTTTTTTTGTCTGTATTCTGTCTAATTCTGTTATTTTGCACAAAAGCTTGCTCAGTGATCACACAATACTTCAACCTTGTCCTCATCTGGTGTGAAAAGATTTTCTTTTATTAATAGACAATGCCTTTAAAAGCTTATGAATCACATTATTCGTAGAGGCATTCAGACAAAATCATTAAACATAACTGAGCTTTTCGATCAGCGTTCACTGCCAAAGTTTATAAGCATACATTACAGGGTTGCACCAGATGTCGTCTATTAACCGTTATTGCGATATCTGTCTCTGCAATACTGCGAGCCCTAATGGTATGTTGCTTTTATTTAGTACTATCCACTATCAGTTAAGACTGTTACAATTCACTAGACTAACTTAGAGAATGCTTTGCCACTAATGCCACTAAAGTTTTAGCCTTTTCAGGGACACTGTAAGGAAAGTCCATTTGTCTTGACTAATTTTTAGGGGTTCCATAACTGGTTTTGATTTAAAATAATATCTGACTGCTTGTTTATTTTTATGTCAATAACAATGAATAAGCTGTATTTTGACCGTATTCCACAGGCATAACAGGCACATGTGCACATACAGTTAGGATTTGACTGCATTCACCCATGAGAGCATCAGTGATTGGATCACAAACACCACTCCAACTCATCAAAGCTATTTGATGGCGCTCCATCACTCAAGAGAATTCATTTCTACCACTCCACAGCTCAGTGCTATGGGGGGTTTATATCATTGCAGCTGATAGGTAGGGGTGACCCTTGACTCTTGTGCAGAGAGTGGTCAATGCTCTTCCATGGAAATAATTAGAGATGATAGAAAAATTGATTCAGTTATGTATCATGGTTCTTTTCTGTGGCAATTCACGGTATTTCCATACTGACTCCGAAACTGTCCTTTTTCGTTCATTTGTTTATGTTAACTTCTAATTTGAATTTTCATACTGTTGTATATTTTAGGGGAAAATTATTCGTTATTTGGAGCGTGCTATGTTTACACGTGTTCAATTAAGCCTTGCAGCTTCTAAATAAAGCTTTAGCGGTCTAACGTTTTTACATGGTTCAAGGGTTTAAAGATAAAAAACCCTGAAAAAATCATAGTATCAAATTTATATACACATTGACATAGCATCATAATAATATCACATCAGGAGGTCACCGGAGATTCCCATCCCTAGAAATTACACAAGCTGTGTGTGTGCAACTAACCACCTGTGAACTTAAAGTAACTGAACTTGCTTATTAGAAGGCCTGTCTGGATATTTTTGGACAGAGTGTCCAGACCACACATACTTTAGCTTTAAGAGCTCCAGAACCAGCATTACTCCAGCATTACTTTAGCTACAGGGAGGAGCAGAACAGAGTGAAGGAAAGGCAACAATAGCAGGAAAGCCATCATCACATATTTTTAACCAATTCAGGGAGCCGTCTAGGGGCTAGGGACAAAAGACAAAAGTGGATTTGACTGTGCAGAGTCTTTCTTAGGTTCAGTTTCAAATCAGTAAGTTACCAAAGCACCTGGGCATACGACAAACCTCCAAACCTAATTCACTTAAAACAGCAGATTACACTGCAAACATCACACTATCTCTCTCTCTCTCTCTCTTTCTCACACACACACACACACACACACACACAAATCCTGAGTCACCACTCAGACCACCGTAGACCAAACACACGACTGGAAACTAATGTTTGAAAGAGGACTTCAACAGAAGCATGAAGACAAGTGGAACGTTTGAAGCCAAAAGACAAACAAAAGTTTTAATGGCATTTCTATAACCCTGAAGAAGCTTCTTCATCTGGTCAGGGCACAGGAGCTTTTAACAGCAGCCAAAAACCTTATGTGTGTCTGGGAGAGTGTCTGTGTGTGTTCCTTTATTCTCCCAACCTGCTGATTTCTCTTTCGCTTTCTCACTTTTTCACTGTTTTGATTTTTTTCTTTCAGGCTCTCTCCTTCTCTTTCTTTCTCCTTCTAACTCTTCTTTTTCTCCACTTCTCTTACTTTTTATCTCTCTGTTGTACCCTTTTTGTTTCTCTTTTATTCTGCTTCTCTCAGATTCTCTCCTGCCTTTCCTTCTCTCTCACACACACAAGGTTTGATTTCTCTCTTCAATCTTCTTCTTCAGTATTTTATTTCTGTCTCTGTGTTTCTTTCCCACTCTTTCTGTCTCAGCCTTAGACAGAGGGAGCTTGACTCATAATTATACCAGTGGTTTTGGGACGTGGATGCCAGGTGGACTCCACACACACACACACACACACACACACACACACACACACACACAAAATATCTGGCTCGCACCCGCCGTTCCAGT
>JBBPCY010092010.1:0-22410 GCA_037974405.1 Brachyalestes nurse
GTAATCCATTTATTTCAACAAAGTAACTGTATTCTAATTATCACCTATTTAAATGGTAACTGTAACGGAATACAGTTGCTCATAATTTGTATTCTAAATACATAACGCCGGTACATGTATTCCGTTACTCCCCAACACTGTTAATGACCAACTTTTTTTTTTTAATTTTGAGAAAAAAAAACATTAACCAATGTTAAGAATGTTTTTTTTTTGTATCGCCTGCAAAGACTATATGCAGTGTTTGTAGTTTTAAAATGAAATATATATATATATATATATGTGTGTGTGTGTGTGTGTATACACAGTAAACCCCCACTTTAACGCAGATCAGCAGTCGCGGTTATTTTTTTGAGAACCAAACTAATTGTTCGCTGAAACCCTGCACTAACGCGGAAACTGCAGATATCCTCTGCATTTTTTGCTTTTGTGACGTTCTGGCCTCGCCCGCCATGCCTCCTCGTCCTCATGCTGGGTTGTTAAGCACCGCGCCAAAACAAACAACCAGCACAAGGACGAGGGGGCGTGGCAGACGAGGCCCAGATGTGACAGATTTTTCATTGGCAATATATAATTTTTCATGCATTCTAGTGCTAAATTATTAAGAAAAGTAATTTTGTAACAGAAATATTAACACAAATTCAGCAACATTTCCATATAAAAAATTACTATACATTTTTGGTACTGTCCAGAGAACACAGAGAAAGCGTGTCGGGGATACTGAAATACTGCTGCACGGAATTTCCCCTGTGAAGCGTCTCGAGTTTTTCATTTTGTTCTTCTTAAAGCCCTGTATTTTTATTACTGTAAATTAAATTAGTTTGTGATTGTATTTACCTGCTTAAACCAAAGAAAACGCCCTTGCATGAATTACACTCTATATAAGGGTAATATCGGTATTTTACATTCTAGAACTGCTGGAGTTCAGTGGAAACTGTACAGTACAAATATGGGTTTACCTTTACATTTTCTTTCAAGGTAATGTATTGAGCTAAGTTTTTTTTTTTAAGCTTTTTTTTTTAAACCACATCATAACATGGCTTTTTCACTATATGCGGGCGCTCTTGGAACGAAACCCTCGCGATAAGTATATCTATACTTATATGTGTGTGTCTATAGAGGAGTACTGTACACATATATACATATATATGTAGCATTGAGAAGCTCTCACCATCAAGACCCCTTCCCCCAGGGCTCTGCCAGAACTGCTGCACAATATTTTTCCAATACTGCAAACAATACACAGTTTATTTAATAAGCTACATTGTTTACATTATTTAATAATATGTATTAAGGACATATTGTGTAGTTATTTCCTAACTAGCAGACAATGCAAACAAATTCACACAGCTGGCAAACATATTTTTCTGTCTGAAATGAATTATTTCATATGCAATTATGTGTTATTTAAATAACACTACAAGTAGGACAGTGAAGAGAAGTGAAAAACAAAGACAGAGCAGCAGAGAAGACCCTCTTCATTTCCACATCAGAAGACTAGAACTAAAGCAACTTTCTTTGGGTTAGAGTACTCAGTACTCACCCCAGCACAAACTAGAACCCTTCTGTAGAAAAAAATGCTTTAGGGGAAACACTAAGTGGTTACATTCACAATCTTCATTTGTCCATAAAGGGATGAGACATGCATATTAAATATGCAGACCTATAATTAATAAACATGTCAAGACATGTCAGATTTAGCCAAACTGCTCAGGGAGCGTTCAATCCCTTCCATCTATTAATTAAGCTTCCAATCTTCAGTTTCTCTAAACACTGCAGCTGCATCAGAAGAATTGGGTCAGAGCAATATTGCATTTTAATCAAGCAGACACTAATTAATTAAAGTTACTGAAATGAGATGATACGGGACAGTCCGTATGTAGTTGGACAGCGATAGTTTTTGTTATTCTTACTCCATCCTCCAGCACACTTGAATTCAAACATCACAATGATTCTGACGTACAGAATCTCAACTTTAATCAGGGGCAACTGCTGCTTAAAGCTCCAGCCGAGGATGTTGCTCCTGATCCTGTTGTTTTATGGACTGTTTTATTTCTCTTCCAACAAATTTACTTCAATGGACACTTCGTGGCTCCAACTCTGCTAGCCGTAGACGGCCCATCTGTCAATCTTGTTCATAAAGGCCTTCTCTTGTTATTCTACCCCAAAAAGGCTCTTTTCTTCTCTCCGTGTTGACCTGAGGAGGATGGGTTCCCCTTTTGGGTCTTGGTTCCTCTCGCGGTTTCTTTCTCCAGCTGAGGGAGTTTTTCCTCGCCTCTGTCAAGTACATTTACGGCATTTAGCTGACGCTCTGGTCCAGAGAGACGTACATCAGTGCTCAAGTAGTCTACATCTGTTTCTTAAACCTGTAAGCTAAACTAAAAATCAACATCTACGATTCAACCAAATTACTGCATGCTCAGTACTCCTAAAAACACCTGTCACACAATATCTAAACACATGACAAAGACAGAAGACAAAAGTAGGGAAGGGATTTTGGATAAGGGTTTTTTTGTTTGTTTTAATTTAAGAATTGAGCAAGCAAAAATGAGACACAGTTAGTCACCAAGGTGCTTCTTGAAGTGGTGGGTCTTCAGGCGATGCTTGAAGACAGCAAGGGACTCCGCAGATCTGATCGGAAGTGGGACTTCGTTCCACCACTGGGGGGCTGAGACTGAGAAGAGCCTTGACGCATGTCTCCCTCTTCTTTTGAGAAGTGAAATGTATGTTCAGAGGGGTTTGGTTCAGGTGATAGACTTGACCAGTGAAGAACATTCCTCTTTTCAGCCCTGAGGGACTCCCCCAGTCACTTTAACTGTATGTTTTAGGTCATTGTGAAAGCCGCTGACGCGTGAACATGCTCATACCACTGTGTTTTACAAATGAGCTGGCTTTTCATCACTCTGGGGCTTTGTCCCAGAACTCTAGGTTTTACAGAAAACCGAGGCTTACCAGTGGCTTGTGTCATATGATAAACCCTCTGAGATCATCTCGGTACAATCTTTTCTTCAGCATAGTCTTCCAAACAACTATGATTTCATCCTGTTCTTTATCTGCTGAAAAAGTTTTCTTCCTGACTGAAAGTTAAGTAGTTTTCTTTGATTAAGTTTATGCACCAGATAATTAATTTTCACTGTATTTTCCTCTGTTTTTACTTTTTCATTATTCACTGTCATTGCCACTTCTTTGATCCTTATAACAAGCGACACCAGACTCCATCAAAAGACTTAAGTCGCAGTGGCGCTTGAAAGTTTGTCAACCTTCTGCAATTTTCCTTCTTTCTGCACAAATATGACCTAGAACATCATCAGATTTTCACAATCCTAAAAGTAAACATAACCCAAATAAAAAATGACACAAAAATAATACTTGGTCATTGATTTATTGAGGAAAATTATCTAATATCACAACTGTAAGTGGCCAAAGTATGTGAACCTTTGTTTTCAGTATCTGGTGTGTCTCCTTCTGCAGCAATACCGGCATCTGAGTGATTCTGATAATGGTTGATCAGTCCTGTACACTGTCTAGGAGGAATTTCAGCCCATTCCTCCACGCAGAATAACTTCAGCTCTGGGTTTCTGCTGGTTGAAGGTCAGGGTTTTGACTTGCTCATTCCAAAACAATGATTTTTATTCTTCTTTCACCATCATTTGGCAGAACGACTTGTGTGTTTAGGGTTGTCTTGCCTCATGACGTACTTTATCTTAAGACAGATGTGCTGACAATTTCCTTCAGAAATACACCAACAAGTATTGTGAAGATCAGAGTTTGATAGTTCCCTAGTCTTTAAATAAAACAGGGCACTTTCTCAACACTGATTGATCCCACTGATTAAAAACACTTCACATTAATTTCACTTTCAAATTAACTGCTAATCCTAGTGGTTCACTTTATTTAAACAGATATGTAATATATTATCATTTTCCTCAATAACTAAATGATCATGTAAAACATTGTTGACCCCTTTTTGTGTGTTTCTTAATGGCCCTTATATTAAAACCTTATGTTTCAGGTTATATTTATGCAGAAATGTAGAACATTCTAAAGGATTCTCAAACCTTTGGGCAAAACTGTACATTCAAATCAAACTAACAGTGGCAAAGAGTTTGCACATTAACATGATTTCAAATTCAGTGTGCTGGAGACAACAAAACAAAGATCCACTGTTTTCACAACCACAGCCCAAATATTAACAGTCCACACAATATGACTGAGGAGACTGTCGAAGACACCACTAACAAAACAAGCTACTATTCAGCGTTCAACTTTCAGAAACAACTAGCTAGCCGGCCAACTAATCTTAGTGAAATAGTGGGATCTAGCCACTGGGAACCGTCAGGATTGACAGTTCTCCTCTTAGTGTGCTGAGCTGTCCAATGATGTTGCAATAGCAGCAGATGGAAAAGATGTGGTGGTACTTCACATGACCTTCACCCTCCCAGTGCTGATAGCACCATATGAGACCAAGCTTTCAGTCGGACACTATTAAATGACATTAAAAACAGATACTGAAATGAATGTGTTCCTCAGTAATTTAATCTGTTTGATTTTTATTTCTTATTCACTTACTTTCCTGACTAACATGTCATGCAGCACCCAAGTAGGTTTGTCTCTGACAGCCTCTGTAAACTGCATATCTGAATTATATCTCCCAGCATGAGCACAATGACAGTTCTGTCCATGAGGGCTACAGAAAAAAATCTAGGCTGACAGACCCGGCAGCTCATATGCTTTTAGCCCTATCTCTTTGCAGCAAGTGGCATTAACTTGTCACCACTAAGAAGCTGAAAGTCAATGTAGCATTACATGAAGAGCATCTCAGGAATACCGGAATACCAAGCACACATGGTCCAATGCAGAGTAATGTCACAGGAAGTGCACTATATACCTCACATATTAGAGTCAGGGACATCAAAACTGGTAAGTCTTAAACATGCCTGACATTAATACATTAGAACTACAAGCGTCTCCCTTCACTAGAAGGTGGGTATGAAACAAAAACTTGTAAAAGGGGTTATCTCTGTCTCTGGTGGATTATTGTAAACAGGAATGCAACACACCCAGCAGTATTTAAAAGTTTGATGTGATAGAGATACCACGTTCCCAACTCAGCCAAACTTGAAAGACCAACATTTCCATTAGTACAAGCTATCTTGCCTCTTCTAGGCTTTTTCCAAAATAGCAGGAGTTCATGATGCAACCAGCTGAGATTGCAAAATAATGTATGTGTCTATAGATTAAGATTTTGCCCAGACCCACGGAACAAGATGGTATCTAGTACGCAACAGATCAAGCCATTAAAAACTTTACCACTACACCTATATGGCTATAATTGCTAAAATACACTAGAAGTCAGTAGTCACCCAAACCAGTCCTGTCCCAGAATTTTCTCTCAGCCTGCTCAATCTGCATCCAGCTCGCGTCAGTGTGGTTTAGAACACAGTGTGACTTACTGTGAGCTGTAAAACAAACAAAAAAACGTCTCTGTACAGCTGAATGCTTCAAGCAACTGTTTTGAACAATAATCTGCTTTCACAAACCGCTACAGGAGCAGTGCCAGTTTATGTTACTAAGATAATCATAAATGGGGAGGAACATTATCCAAGATCACTGATTTGTGGTGAGATTTTATTCGTTTTTATACCACACAGTAAGTCATACTTAAGTCTTAAACTACATTCACAAGTCTTGATTCACCTTGATTCACCTTAATAGTGCAGGTTAATGTAATTTTATGGAAACATTTTGAGTGGGTAACTAACTTTGTTTGTTAGTCCCATTACCGCCATAGCTTCTACGCAAAATTAAAGAAGCAAGATTTGGACACGGATTGCTTCACTGATTGACCACTACTGAGGTAAACGGAAAATTGTGGAATATTACATTTTTTTTTAAAACCAAACTATTACTTTAATAGAGCACTGGCAACTGGAGTTCAGGTTTCTGAGTCTGTACTGGGAGAGTCAATTTGGATTAGGTCATCCCAAACATTTGTCCTCATCAATGACTTAGTGATCTTTTTCTGGTGTACGCGTAGATTCGCATTTCCTAAGTGTTTATTAGGTTATTTTTGACTACTTTCCTATCGAAATGCCAAAAGGGTTTCAGACCAGACAGCTAAAATACAGTCACAGGATTCAGGCTAAAGCAAATCACCATCAAAGAGCATCAACAAACAGTGTTTAGAATCCATCACAGTTTTATGACATTTAAAATAAAGATTGATTTTCCCAAGGCCTCTTCTAAAGCACTCCTAAAAGACTGGAGAAGGAGCTTCACAAAGACCTGCTGCCACAAAAGAGATTTTGTGCCGTTATTTGTGCAGTGTCTGACAGGGACTAGTCCTTTAATCTGCTACTGCACCAACAAAAGCCGCGTTCATTAAAGTGTCTTGTGAATCCAGAGACCTGCTACTTGCTGCACCTTCCATCTCACAGCTGAAATCTATTGACTGAACAATTTGCACAACAATTACAATGGCACTTTCTCTGATGCTGCTATATGTTAATTACCTTTGGGATATAAAAGCTTGCTGTGGCCTCAGTCAGGCAAAAAAAACCAAAAAAATTATGACTAATGCATCAAGCCATTATGAAACAGCAGGGTTTTTAGCTAGCCGTTTGAAAAGGAAGGGTCCGACAGCAAGAGTGTCAAATAATCACACATGAATAATCACCAGCTTATCCAGCAAAAACAAGGTTTAAACATTTAGAATGTAGTAAACAATATCTCGTAAACATTATGCATCCTTAAAAGGGCCATTTCATACATGTTATCATATTGTATACTTTTCACCATGGCGATGACATTTGTGTGTTCCAAATACATATCATAACTTATTGTTACATTACCATCTTCTATCCTGATAAGTAACTGACCTCTGCTCTTATTGGCTCTCTTTTATGGCCCCTCATTTAAAAAGCTGTTCAAGCCGAAACACTCCATATAAGTTTGTGACTGGCTGGGCCGGAACTAAAACAATAAATGCAAACCAAATAAAAGCAAATGCAAAGGGCTTTTTTCCACACAGCTTAGTTTCCACATATAGGCTGTATGAACTGGGGAATGAATGTTTTGAAACGTTAATCCTAACATATTACATCAAAAGCAAGGAAAAATTTGGTTTGTTTATAACGGATTACAGTAAATGATGTACTACAGGCAAAAAACCAGGGACAATGTGGTCCTACTGATAAATACATAAAGGCAATGTAGATATGAGGGAGGTTTTTTAATTAAAAATAAAATGAAGTCTCAGCACACAGCAGGATGACTTTAGACAGTTTATCCTTTAGTGAGAGGTAGAAGTTGTGCTTAAAAAAAGGACAATGTAACCTCAAGCTCAGCACCATCCAGGTCAGTGTGCCCTGAGTGAGACACCTGCGGTCATTCACGCACAGCGACAGAAGGCCTGTGCCAAAATGTGCTGAGAGATTTACTGGCTTTAGCCAAGTAAGTCACAGGAGGGGTTTTAAACACCTCACACAGCCCACACCCTTTCCTGAGGTTAGGCTGAGGACAGAGATATTACACTAGGGGCACAAAACTACATCCACCATCTCTGTATGACTTAATCTCTTGCAAAAATGAGCTTGAGCACATTCAAGTAGAACACAGACGATAGAAAATCTATACTATTGACTCCGCTGTGCAAGCCACTCCTCGTCTTGCAAAACATCAAAGGAGCGTTCCATTCCAAATCTATCCTTTAATATGAGAGTCATGGCCTTTTTAGAGCACTTTCTTCAAAATTAGCCAGGACCCCTATGGCCAGACAGGCTAAACACAAAGAATAATGGCTTTTTATGTCAAGTACAAAGTGAATGGAGATCAGAAATTCAGTTTTTCATGGTCAATATCCAAATACTTACACCCAGTCAGAAAAAAATATATAGACTGTGTACGTTACTAGAATGTAAAATTAATTCCACGAAAATTACCAATATGAAAAGACTGAAAATTCATAAGGGGTTGAGTTTGCGTGCAATAAAGAGGGAATGAAAGAGGAGGTGGCAGATTGTTTCTGTTGTATTGTCAGTATTAAAATGCAAATATACCGGTTGCACATAGAAAACTGGAGAAACACCAAAATCAGCAGACTTTTATGAGGTTTGATAAACAAGTGTTCTCAGGTGGGCATACAGCCTTGTCTGTGCATTCAAATCTTTGAATTCAGCAAAATCAATAGAACACTACGGGCATTTGCAACAATGCCAGGTTTCACGGCTTTATATCAACTTTAAGGGTGTTCCCATGAGATGGAGTTGATGAAGAAAAGAAAGGATTATGGTCGAGAAAAACAAGAGCTTAAAATGTGATTGTCATGAAAAAGTCTTAGATTTTTGCCACATAGCTCACCTCTGCTTTGAGTGTTAGCCGATGATGAGTGGAGACTATTAAGTCATGTCAAAATTTCTTTGATACCCTGTCTTTATTTTGGAGATAATGTGGCGCAAATCATTTTAATAATATTAAATACAGGAACCCACTTTGAGAATCATGGCTTTAAAGAGCCATTGTGAAAAGTTCTTTCAAGAACTATTACATTTTTCTAAATTTACAATATATTTGAAGCCATGTAATGGAACTTCTGCATTTCTTTAATTAGGATTTGTTACCCAAAATGGAGTAACTGATGGAACATAACACTGTAATCCTGCACATTAGGCAAACCCCAAAATATAACACTGCAGTGAGAGCTGGAGGCACTCTAAATGCGTATCATTGATACTTCAGCTCAGCATGCATATCCAGCTGTGTCTTTCAAAGTGTTGTCAAGTTTAAAGAGTGTGTGCGAGGAGAAGGGGAGCTGCTGGTGTACTGGCATGCTATTTTCAGGCCCAATAAAAAACACACTTCTCTTCTGTCTTCTCTTCAAAAAGCCAGCCAGACAGAGATTCCCAGTAGACCACAGATCCAATCCATGCTTTGAGGCTGCCCCCCTCCCCCCATATCCCCCAATCTCGCTTCTCTGCAAAGCCTCCTAAAGCAACCTCATTTTAATCCTTTCAGGTCCTGAACCTTTGCCAAGCAAGGTCAAACCTGAATCCCATCCAAACAAAGTAAAATCCACTCCCAATAACTGTACACATGGCACTGCTCACCCCATAAACTGCAAAATTATGACCCTTTACATTTTTTTCTTGCTTAGCCCCATACAGATGCACTTCGTGGTCCTGTTGAATGGGACCATGGTTTTAAGAGGGTAATCAAACAGTCTCATTCAGCTGAGAGGTATCCAGAAAACAGGCAGCCATAGGTACTGATGGGCCAAGAGCAGCAGCAGCAGCATCCAGTGTGGGTGGAGGGCCCTTGAGCACAAAGGCTTTTATGTCCTTTATCAGGCTCATGTGAACACCACTCACATCCTGTTCACTGGGCCATACATTGTTTCAGAGCAGGATGTTCTTCCCATAATAGAAAGCAAGTGCGTGGTCTGAGAACACAGGTACAGGAGGGGAGGGGCACCTGATGGCACCGGATGGAATTGCTGTTTTGTCGAGCAGTTTTGTGTTCCTGGACCCATCAAACCATGTATACACAATGAGGCATCAGAACTGAGAAAATAAAAATATACACCTTACCTTAAAGTAACCCTGCAGTTCTATGTTAGGGATCAGCTTTTTGCAGAACAGGTGAAATCAGCTTGCACAGGTGACATATGGACTGAAACAAAGTTACAGAATACTTTCACTTTACAATTGAACACAGCAACATGCAATGGCTATGGACTACAGAATATCTGCCCCGAGTGTGGTCAGTCTTTTGCAAATGCACTTTCAGGTACCCTTTCACTCTTTCCTACCCTACTGCATTACCATTTCCTGCACCCTGAGAGGCAACTGTAAAGAGTAAAACAAATTACTCCCTTCATTCAGTTCCATTTGCTTCTTTGTGAACAGGACATTTTCTAGCAGTTTCACTTGAATACTGCACCCACCATTCTCATTGGTGGTCTCAGAGGGAAATGGGGTCACCAGGCTGTGAAGGAAAGGCTAGGTCTGTTCTGTGTATAATTGTAAACAATTAAAAACAACAAAAGCTCATGAACATGAGCATGTCGTTACATAGTAAGGTTTAATTCAGAAGCACTGTTAAGTAACTACTGAAACAGCTTTAACTTGTTACCCACTGAGAAAATGCCGTTATCACCACCCTGTAGCTGGTGTTTCAGCATCAAGCTGAACACTTGACATTTAGCAGCTGTCTAGTCAACCCATTCTTTTGCATGTCACTTTTAATAGACTTAAATTAGCTTAGCTAAATTTTAGCAACAGCCTACTCCCTCCTTATATACACCAGTATGTGAATCAGGTACAGCACGTGTGACCATGTTCGACCAACACTATACAGAAATGATTTAAATCCAGATACTGTAGGATCATGCCTTTTGAGAAACAAAGCCCAAAAAATAATCCCAGTTGGCAGATTTTATGTGGAGTAGCCATTTTCTAGGTCTGTTAAAGTATTCTAGCAAATCTTGCATTGGACTTTACCATCTCCACAGAAACTACCAACAGCTGTGCCACAAGATACCCATCTGATGGCCAAAAAAAAAAAATCAGCCAGGTGAAGAGAACTACTCCACATAGACCAAAAAAAAAGTTCACTTAACAGTAAAAATCTATGTAAAAGTCCTTTTGAACAGTCTAAAGTCTGCTAAATGTATGATTGCAGAAAGGATCCATATTCTAAGTGAACATCTGCCATCTGCTGGTGAAGTCAAGTATCACTCAAAGGAGGCAGCCTTAATACAAACAGTTTTATTTCAGAATACATTGAAAGACACAAAAAAAAAGTGTATAATAACTGGCAGGTCAGGAGGCTTTGGTAACACCTACAAGAGGAGCAGAGGTCAGTAAACACTTAAAATCCAAACCAACACCACAATGTCAAATACATACCCAGCATGCCATTCTCCAATTACTTGGGCTCAGGAGGAACTCCCTACAATAAGAGATGGATTTGATTAGTTCAGAGTCCATTCTTCAATCATACTCTAGCTTAATGCTGTGCACTCTGAGCAACTGGCACACCCCACACAAGGCAGTCACAGAATCCTTTCTGGCAATGCCATAAAATTCAATGAGATTGACAACTTAATTTTTAAATTTTATATTTACCTTTACATTTACATTTAAAAACAATAATAAAATGTAGAAGTTCCAACAAGCCCTTTACATTTATAAATGCTCTAATGCAAATGGTTTAAGTGTTTAAACTGGTGACTCCCAGCCAACTCCATCTTCTGGTCACCAAGTCTCTCCCATGCTCTCAAATCCTTTTGCAGCACCTCATTTAAAGCATTAAAATATAAACTTTTTAACGGAGCTCTCTTGGAGATTCAGATATGGTGCACAATCCATACCGTTTCCAGATCTTTGATCACAACAACTCCCTTCTCCACTTCAATATCACTCTCCGTGTCATTGTGTGACCTGTACTCTTCACTGTCCGTCTCGAGAGCACTGGGCTGCAGGGGAAAGGAAACTTGCATCAAACAAAGAAAGGATTTCAAACTTGAAGCTCAAAGCTCACCAATGCAATTGAAATTTAAGAGCAACATACAAGCAGGTATGAGGGCCTGTATGACCCAAACTTAAAAAAAGTATGAGTGTTAGAACCAAATTAAAAACTTTCCAGTCTATATAAAACTGGCAACTTAAAGTATTAGAAGTGTATTGTTTAACAGCTCCACTATTGTGGATTGTTCCTTCAGTTACATTTGTGTTTAACACTTAACTGAAATGCTTATTTGAAAAAACCAAATGTGAAATGCAAGATTATTAAGGACAGTTTTATATTCCTAGTAGAGTCCACGTTAATTGATAAACTGAAAAACTTCGGTCACAGGACACAATGTTCCTGGTGTATTCAAGCCCATGCCCATGTCCAACTTACAGGCAAGGAACATACTGCCCTCTGAGAAATTATGCTGAAAGGACGGTAGGCCAGTGTTCTTGTGAAAGGCCTTCACATTGATATTTAAACTTCAGGAATCCTGCACAACACTACGCATCAAATTACTACATGACCAAGTCACCACTGGCAGAACCTGCTAATTAAAAAGCCTTGAAAGGAGACCGCATACTTCATAGTCTGGATCAACTGCTGGGTCGTCCTCACTCAGGTCCTGGGTGAGAGCCTCCACCCAAGACTGCTGCTCTGCCTCATCGTCTTCATCCATGTCATCCTGCTTCCTCTTACTGCCTTTCCCACAAGGCTTAGTGGGAGAACTGCGCACCTCTAATAAAGTCATTTGACATTCTGCGTGACTTAAAAGCCGTTAGTACATTTGAACACACTATTGACTTGCAAAACTAACTTCACAAAAAATGGCTGCAAGCTTAATTTTAAAATCTCAACCAAGTGCATTACAGAACAGTGTGAAAGACAGCAAACCAAAGGTAGCGAAAAATCAAACTAGACAGCCTGAATTAAAAGCCAACAAGACATTTCAGCTAAAAGCACACCTGGAGACACAGAGCAGCCGATACTAGTGCAAACAGGGTAGCCCAGCATTCCCTGGACCCTGCGGGGCAGGAAAATCAGCAGTAGGCGCGAGATCCACCGCAGGCGCTTCCTTCCTGTTCTGCATTGCCGTGCTGTTGGAGAGCATCCCACCTCCTGAGTGAGGGTCTTTCTGGGAGAAGAGAACCCAAATAGCCACCACAAGCCACGAAAACCACGTACCTGAAAATGACCAGTCATGAACAGCCATTAAACAGTTTAATGGTCAAGGTTTCATATTCAGACAACAGTGCTGGCCCAACTGTTGGCCCCAAACACAGTCCAAGTAAATTTCAGAGGAAAATGCACCAAGATTGTTCTGATTTTCAGACTCCATTCCAAATATGAAAAACTTATACCACTAGAGGCCATCTATGGTCATAAACCCTCCTCCCATAGATTTACTGGCCAGCAGAATTTAGTTCCAACCCGCATGCTGATCCAGCCAATCAGGAACACCTGAATCTAATTAGCTGTGACAGGAGCTACAGACAGTAACTAATGGTTTACATTAAGCTCCGCCTAGTTCCAGTCCTAAAGCACAGTACAGTTAGGCAGCTCCTGGCACTGAATATGCAAGTTGAACTAGGTGTGTTGGAGAAGGGAAGTCACCCAACTGTGCTAGACACTAGGACTCCAGAACTGGAACTCTACACTCCTGAAAGTAGAGGTCCAGGACCATTCTGTTAAATGTTTTGGATGAATTTTGTTAAGACCAGGTGTTAAGACACAACCTGAGCCATAGCTATGCAGACGTGACTTTCACTGTAACACTGAACAAGTCCTTGCTAACTAGCCAACACACTGAACCAGGTGCAACACTGAAGGAACATCAAATAAACACACAATGGATAAACGTCTACTTAAGTAGCTTTGATTCCAAATGAGCTTCCTTTTCAGAACCGTGGCGTTTTGGCATACATCTATGCCCAGAGAAGTTCAAAACTTTACATTAGTGGATCAGTATATCTCGGTTGCACAATAAGAACATCAGACACTTGCCACCCCTGTATGGTGTTAACCTAAGCTTAAAGTCAGTTCATATTTAGAAAGAGCTTAAACTAGAATACCACGGGTGGTAACTCACCACAAAGCTGACTGGCCAAAACTGTGAAATCCGACAGAAGACGGATGCGAGGATGCCGTCTCTCTTCGAAACAGCTTTACTGGAAACAGCCTCTCGCTGGGGAAAAGATTAAGAACAGGCCTCGTTACAGCTCACCGGCAGGGCTGGGCCTAACCAGGCACGCAACATTGCAGGCCTGGACTGGGGTTACTTCGATAGAAGAGCTAGATTGTTAGTTGGCTAATGAGATGTAGCCTGTCACCTAATGAAACTACGAGACCAACTACACCACTTTTTGTCAACTTTTTCACCAAAAACTACAAGAGTACAGACTCAGAACCAGGGCATCTTAATAAACGGGATAACCGACTTGCCTGTTGACCCTCAGCACGTTCAGGTTCTGTCTTAACGCTGCACTGTGCGGCCATTCTGGACTCACTTCCTCCACACACGCACACAAGTGCGCTTTTGACGCTTTTCATGTAGCCCCGAGACCCCAGAGCTCAGCCAATCACACACTTCACACACTTTTCAGATAGTTGCCCTCGGCCAATCAGAGGCCTCTCCCCCTCTACTAATTAATCACCGGAGAGAGCCATTCAGGTTCCAGCTCAGCCAAGCAGTCTGATAAGTTGGGAAGCGGAGTGTAGACAGAAGTTTGAACCATGAGCTCACAAAACAACTCTTCTGTCTTTCCCTCTCTGTAAAAAATACAGTAAATACAGTAATCCCCCCTTCCACGAATTCGTGGAAACCACAGATTTTCTTTTTGCTTTTCTCCTGGCATTTTAGTGCTACATTATTAAGAAAAATAAAATTTACTAATTTTGTAACATGAATATTCACGTAAAGTCAGCCACATTTCCATATGAAATATAACTGTATAGTTTTTAGTACTGTTTAGTACAAAGAAAGCTGTCTTGGGATGATGAAAGACCTGTACTCAGAGTCGGTAAGTTTGAAAGTAGCCAATCCGAGAGCTTTATTTATTTCTCCTTGCTGCTGATTGGTTGCTACCCTGTTTAAACTATAAAAATATGCTTTAAAAAACATCTCAAATTCAAGGTTTTTCACAATTGGAACATAGCCCCGTGAATTTCGAGGGTTTACTGCATATGCAATTGTTCACACACACACCCTTTTGAATCCCAGCTATTAGAAGCCTTACTGTTTATGAAACATGTTGAAAGTTTTGTCTTAGCACAACATTAACGAGCATAATCTTACTGAGCTTCACAATATAATAATAATAACAATATAATCAAACACAATATTAAACTTTTTCGAGTGTATTTTCAGCTGTAAATAAACAGGTAAACAAAGAGTTTGAATTAAATGAAATGAAACTAGAAGCAAATCAGTTCAGTCAGAATCAGAAAAGTTTATTAATCCTGAATGAAACTGCTTGTGCTGTGGAGCAGTTATAGAACATATAAAAGAAAAATATAGTAATGTATAGATACAGTCTACTGAGTCAACAACAAAAATAATATTTAGAATCAGAAAACTTTATTGATCTTTGAGGAAACTGCTTAAAACAAGAAATGATGATGATGATGATGATGATGATGATGATGATAGTAATAACGACGATGGTGATAATGATAAGCATAGTAGTAATAACAACAACAACAACAATAATAATAATAATAATAATAATAATAATAATAATAATAATAATAATAATAATAATAATAATAAAACCTCAACTGTCTGCTTTTGTTGTTTTTAGTTGTTGTTTTCTCAAATAACTGCTGCGTATGAGCTGTGTCATGTATGAATCATCAGGTTTTAATGAGGGGGTCCTTTCTTCTCTCCCACAGGATCCGGCAGCAGAGCCACACTTGGTCCGGGCATCCGCCCGAAGCCCCCCTCCTACCTGGCCGTGCGTAAGCGGCGGAGTGGAGGCGCGTGGAGGAGCAGGGTATAAAACCTGGAGGGTTCTCCGGGTCTTCTTCACATTTTTACCACCCAGCCCGCCTGGACAACGCCGAGGAGCCATGAATCAGCCGAGCTGCTCTCCCATGAGCCGCGCGCCCCACAGCGGCCTCGAGCTCGCGCGCCGTCACAGCGCGGCGGGACTGCGCGCGCTCGCGTGGACCAACCCCGGCGCGTTCTCGTGCTCCCTGGGCTCCGAGGGCCGCGCGAGTCGGGACAGCCTGAGGGGCATCGTGGTGACCCCAGACAGCATCCCTCAGTTCACCATCCCTCGGTTGGCAGTGCAGGACACCAACAGGGCCCGAGAGGGGCAGGGGACAGCCTGGGGCAGCACAGAAGAACTGCCCACCTCATCTCACCCTCATTCGCCATCTACCTCGCTCTCCTCATCTGCCTCCTCTTCATCATCCCCCTTCGGCTTGTCCCCGGCCCTCGGACGCAAGGCCCACCGCAGTGTCTCGGACCCTGACGCCATCAAGCGCAACCTCCTGCGGAGAGAGAGCTCTATCCCTTGCCCCCTGCTGGAAGGTGAGCACTGCCACGACCCCACCACTAGGGCGGCGCTCTCTCTGCCCCACCTACCCAAAGTCACCACCCCTTATGGCTTCGTCACCCTCAGCCAGAGCCCTCAGATGGCCAACGAAGAGGAGCTCTTCTTCCAGGCAGGACACCGCCGCTGGACCAAGGACGAGGCCAACACGCCCCTGAGGGACCCCAGGCTCGAGACCCGTAGGAATTCTTCAAGCAGGACTCTCCCCATCCACATCTACGCAAACGCTCCCAAGAAGCAGCCCACAGGAAACAACAGCTGGGCCACCGTGAGATGTTCAGGACCTTCTCCTCCTACAGCCACACAGACCCCTACCAGCAGACCCAAACGCAGCCTGTGGGGCGTCCTGCGCAAACACCTCTCCAGCACAAAGGACGGGTCCAATTAAAGCCAAACGAACAATGACAATTACTTAACTATTTAATACTGGATATATTTTTGTAAGAAGAGACCTGTTGGCTGTGCCTTGTTTACATCACCGTGGTACTATGAAGTTTTACTAAAACATGGTCTGTGTAATTATTTCTCTTGTACAGTTACCTCATTCGACAAGTCAGTTGTTATGGATTTTAATTTTGACTCATTTCAATGACCATGGTATCAATAAAAGGGTTCTAAAATAAACTGCGGTGATAGTTTTTTTCTGTCTAATACATGTATGAACAGATTCTCAGATTTAAAGAATGAGAGCTATGTAGACTTAAATAAGACTAAGATAACAGATAAACAGACTTTAGCCTCTTCTTGCATTACATGCTATAGAGCAGTTAAAGAGTCAGTTAAGTACCTGTATCTGTTCATGTGTTATTGACTTTGGAAATGTAAAAAAAATGGCCTGTCAATGTAAAAAAAGTTACAAAAAAAATGGCCTGTCACTTCAAAACTTGAAATATACTTAAAATCACTGCGTGATTACGTGTACAATAACAATATCAATAATTTATATATACTGTCCCAGATCATATGATCCTATTTCCCCCAAAAAATGAATAGTCTTTAATTAAATTAATTGGATTTTGTTAATTAGGACATTCAACAAGTTCAATGAATTAGGACCCTCCCCCCTGCAGAGTCCCACCCTGACACAAACAAACACCACACCACCACCATACATTAATTTGTGTATATATAGGATGCATTAGAATCATACGGCACACTTTCTGATGCATGTGGTTTGAACTCTGAAAACTAGTGGCGATGGTTGTAGCTCAAGTATCTGTGGTTATTTTCTCCCACACCTGATAATGATACCTGCCTGTGCATCTTGTTTAAAGCTGCTGACGTGAGCGTGCGTGTGTGTGACTCAGGGATGCCCTGTGTTGTGGAGAGCAAGTGAAGGATTTATCCATAAGCTATTAAAGGTCTAATGAGGGGCCACTTCATAGCTCTTCAGTGCTCTCATAGTCTCTTCCCCTTTCTATCTCGCTCTTCTTTTCATTTTGATGCGTCACTGAAAGCTAAACTCACTCAGTTTCCAAGCTCGCACGTAGGCTCATCTTTTGATCTACCCTTGATATGATGCACATTCAAATGGTAATTTTTGCACCATTTTCTAAAAGCCTCGCTATAATACAGATATAATATACAAAGCCCACCAGTTGAGCTACTGCATGTCTTGATATATACCTGGTGTACAGTTAAAGACTGGAGCTTACTTTTTTCCAAAGACTGTAGCTTACTTTTTTTTACCCCACAGATTCTGCTGTGTCAAATAAACCGATAGCAGTGCAATACACAGTACAAACCCAACATGTTCGTAATCAAGAATAATCTACCATCCATACAATATCTGGTCAGCAAAGGGTGTATAGTGGTCTTGTTCTATTGATGGGTGGCTGATTATTTGTGCAGTAATGGATGGGCTACCTTCAGTAGGTCCTAATAAACTAGCCAGAGAGCATATATACAAAGTATGTGCACCTAAATGATTTGGCAAATCAATGTAGGACACCTTCTTGTGTTTGTGTGTGTGTGTGTGTGTGTGTGTGTGTAGAAGCTATAACAGTAAGAATTACACTGGAGGTGCCTCAGTTCATAATTAGTAGTGGTATGAGGGAAGTATATATCCAAGACATGTTTGTTTTTCTGGGCATGATGTACAGAACTGTTCTGCAGATGACGCACCCTCTTTCTGATTATTCTTTACAGTTGTAGGTTGTGACAGACTGACACCAGGTACAAAGGTTTAGGGCAGTGAGTTGTGTGTGAAACAACAGGGCAACCTGACTTTACATAAATGTAAACTAACTCTCCTCAGAGCCCAAACAGCCTCTTCAGCATCGTCCTAATTACACACACACACACACACACACACACACACTTCATTTTCTGAAGTAGCTATTGATCCAATCCCATGACGTGAATCTCACGCACTTAAATAATGTTAGCTTTTAGATAAGCCATTAAGGAGAAACAAGTATTCAGACACTTTTGCTTTTGTTATTTAATACATACTCTGTGCGTGTATCCTCATACACAGTGCCCTGACTAAGAAATATAAATAAAAATCAGATATTGATGAGCATAAACAGAAATGTTCAAATGGATATGCAAAGGTAATTTACATACTATTTTAAATATAGTATGATTTCCCTCAGACTAAAGATAAGGAAGGTAAGAGAGAAGCCTGTAGTGGTTTGAAAAGAGCAGGAAAACAGAGAACAATAAAGGAAAAATGAACTGCATTGTATTCATCCCACACCTAACACAAACCTCTAAATGATAAGGACAGAGGGGCAAACATAAAAGAGCATTTAGACGAGTCGTATCTGTTTTGAAACTGCAAACTCTAGTCAAAGGACACAAAAAGATTTTTATGTCAATAATACATCTTATATTTGGGGAAAGAAGGGCTATATGTATGATCGCAATAACACCATATCCACAGTGAGTTATTGATGCTGGAGCACCATAATAAATGGTTGCTTTTTTGCAAATGGTGCAGAGGTATTACATGAATGAAGCGATATACTGGGAGACACTGGAGAACAGTTTTATCTCATCAGCCAAATAATTGCAGAAAATAAATATTTCAACAGCAACCCCAAACATGCAGCCAGAACAACTCAAGACGGGTTTCTAAAGAAGAAGGCACTTGCCGGGCCATTTCATCAACAATCTCCTGACTTCCCGGTGGAAATTTATGGATGATTTTAAAATTGACTCCATTGCAGGGACCCCTGTGACCTCGGCGAATGCACGGCTTGCCAAGAGGATTGGGCCAAAATTGAATCACAATGGCGCAAAGGTAATTAATTCTTACTTTAGACATCTGGAAGCTGTAAGTGCCAACAATGTCTTTGCAATAAACCTCTCCTATTATTAATGAACTATAATTTGTCTGAAACACTTATGCCTCATAAGTTTAATTTTCAAGATATCTTTGTTTATACTAATGAATGCATCATATTGTGTACATTAATAAATTACACATTATTTGTACTATTCTGTATGTATGTTGAAAACAAAAACAAAATTTCCTTCACTGCATGTACAGTAGATAACATGCATTTGCAATTTCTCAACTTTATTATTATTTTTAGAAATAATAATAAATTCTGCAAGTACTTCAGAGAGTTTTGGAAATATGTTCTGCGTTTTAAAAGTTTGAGGTTGGCGCAGAAAACACGCTCTCAAGTGTGTGATACAAGACACGAGGGTTCCGCTTCCAACCTCAGAAAGAGATTAAATGAGATAAAAGCTAGCGAGCGAGCGAGGAAGAGAGAGAGAGAGAGAGAGAGAGAGAGAGAGAGAGAGAGAGAGAGAGAGAGATGTAGCGACACATGGGAAAAAGAAAACTACAAGAACTGACATTTGGAGAAGTGCGTACGATCACACTCAGACGTTCTGACGGAGGCTGAAAAACCATCGCAGGACAAAAGTTCTTAGCAATGGACTACACTTTCCAAGGAGCTACGGAAGACAGGAAGCCCCCTGCACTGCCTATCAAACAGCGCAGGTAAACCAGCAGCATCTTTAACTCTGTGCAGTCTGACAACTCACATATCTGCACAAATTTATTTATACTACATCCCTGCCTATACCTACATCCCTAAGATCTTATGCAGCTTCATATGAAGAAAACAATACTTAGATAGATCTTCTCATGTCATTAGCTTTAGCAGGTCTGAACTATGTGAAAGTATGTGAATATATGCATATATGTATGTATGTATGGTGCTACACCTCTCAGTGATGTACTGATTCTTTTGATGACTATTTGAGCAACAGGAATTTTTCAAAAAGGCCAGACAATAAAAACTGACGTAACAGCAAAAAGTACCCATGCACAGCATTTGAATGTTTCCAAGATACTCAGGAAGCACTGTGGTGAAAGATCGTGCATGTGCATGTAATCCTGTGTCCATCTGGGTCAGTTAATTACTGTAAAGTGAAATGTCTAAAGGAGGTATCTTTTAACTGATCATCATTGATAATCACGTTTAATCGAGTAATCATGGCGACCCAACTGCACATCAGACTGAATAAGAAAAGCATGTGCTTTATACAGGAATTCCTCCAGCACAAGTTCTGCCTCAGATCTACAGCTGGAGTGGACCCTGAACCTTCCCGGCTCTTCTCCTCTTTCCTCTCCTTCAGCTGATGTGTTTGTTGCACCCACCGACTGCAACGCTGCCCAGTGTCCGATCCACCAACACCATGGTGAGTGAGTGCAGTAGCAAAATCAAACAGGCATCAATTCATGGAACTGAAACCCCACAGTAACGTAACCGAACCCAGGTGACAGGGACATGACTGGAGTCATATTTATGTGCTCTAGTTTTGTGTTCTGCTTCTGTTTTTCCTTTTTTCTCATGAAATGAATGAGGAAGTAATATCGGAAACCAAACCTGTGAGCCACCTGACAGCTCAACCACACTGAGTTCTGTGTACCAAAAAAAAAAAAATGAAGAAACTGCAAATGTTCTCAGCAAATGGCAGCGTGGTACCCATGTATGGTGCAATTGCATATCTGGGTGATTGAACAGGTGTGAAAGTGGGTTAACATACACAAGAACATTTTTGTGTAAGTATTACCTTTAAATTGCTACTTAGGATTGTTTAATTAACTAATTTTAGCCCCTTATAGTCATGCATGAACACACCACAGCACAGCACAGCACACACTGTGCACACTGTGAAATTCTTCTCTGTATTTGACCCATTCACCAAGTGAAGTAGTGGGCACTGGGCAGTCAAGAACACAGAGCAGTGTGTGGGGGGACGGTACCTTGCTCAAGGGTATCTCAGTGGTGCCTCTAGCAGTCCTTGTGGTTGGAACCGATGGCCTTAGGATGACAGGAGCAACTCCCTAACCTCTAGGTCACCAGCTGCCCGTAATCTAGTGTAAATTAAAGCTATAGATGACATTTCTAGACACAAGTAACTCTAACTGCATAGGCATATGGTGCCATCACATCTCTTATGAAGCCCCAGAATCAATCTGAGCATCCCCTTCAGTCGGAGAAGCTTCAGTCTGCTAAACATGAGTGTATGTGTGTGAGTTATAAGCCAGGTCTAGGTCAAACCTAACTAACCTGCCTGGTATGTTTTCTAAAGGCACATTAGGACATCACCAGGAGCGATTCTTCTCAGACCAAACCCCTCCTCCCATTCCCAAGAAAAAGCTGGCACGGACCCTTTCACTGCCCGCAGAGGCTGTGCTGTCGAGGAGTCCTCGCTGCTGTGAAAACCCACTTTGCATAGTCGAAGACTCACCACTGGACCGTTCTGGAGAGGAAAAGAAAGACAAGGCCCACTGTCTCAACCAGTTAACCTTTGACACCCCCGATGAGAATCTCCCAGGCTTTTTCAGCAGCTTCTGTCACCAGGAGCAAGTGTATGTGGGCATCCAGAATCGTTACACTGACTTCATGAGGAACGCTGTGAAGCACTTGGAGGCCATGGTCCTTCTAGAAGAACAGCAAGTGGAGCGGGTGAGGACACTACAGCCTCGGGACCTTGTGCTATGTAAGGATCTTCAGACTGAGAAGACAGACAGCAATTTCTTCATGGTCTATGTTCCTGAAGTCTCTAAAGGGCTTTTCGCTGCAAGGGTAAGGTAGCAGCTACATGTATGTCAGTGCTTACTATGACCTTACTTTGAAACATATGTGGAGCACTTATATATTATTTATCTTGAGGAAAATTCTTTTGTCATCAGCATGCTCAGTGCACAAGAAGAATATAGACAATAGAGCAAAAAAGACAGTAGGAATAGTGCAACAGAATAACAAAATAACTATAATATACATATTAGGGCTGGAACGGCACACCAAACCCACGATTCAGTTCGCATCACGATGTTTGACCCATGATTCGGTTTGTATCATGATTCTTTTGGGGGGGG
>JBBPCY010092021.1:0-22405 GCA_037974405.1 Brachyalestes nurse
ATCAGTCCCTCATAAAGCAGAATGAGGTGCTTGTGTAGGAATTTAACAGACACTGGACTGGAATGGTTTCACACTCAAAGAGATGCTGATTTAAAAAAATAATTTGCAGTGGTCTCTTATTTTTTCAGAGCTGTATATTCAGATTAAACCAAACTTAATAGGACACTTCAGCAAATTCTACCCCTCGTGTCATTTTATCTCACCTCCTACAGCAGTGTTACCACTGTCTCTGGTGAGAGTTTTCCTTTACAGACTAGAAAATCCTCCTTCTTCTGAAATACCTTGAAGGTGGGAGGTACTACAGCTTCTTTGGAGTGGATTTCTGGGACCTAATTTAAATGTTTACTAGTTGGGAAGCCCGTTAGCTAACATTGCTGCTAAAATGCTATTTTACTGTTGTATAAAATCTAAAATCCCAGCGTAAAGGCTAAAATTAGCCTAGCTATCTAGATACCTTAATACCTAAATACACCTAATAGATACTAGAGACTAAGTTAAACAAACACTGAATTGCTGTTTCTTTAATGATTTTGTTTGGTTACTGGGATAAGAGTTACATTTGTGCTGCTTTGGTTTTATTATTTGCTATTATGGTGTTATTCTACAGGCAAGGATATCAGTCAGTTGGAAAATAAGACAGAGATTCCTAATGGTTGTATGGCGTATATATCAACATATAAAATTCTCTCACTCTTCAGTCTAAGGAACATAATTGCACATTATTATATATCAAAAATAATAAACAACAAGTTAAATGCTAGTTTGAACCCAGAATGCCTCTATAAACAGAAAATATTAGTGATGAAAGGACGTTCCTCAGTAGGAAGGCTAGTTAGCATGATGCGCTTTGCCTTAAAGCCCACTAGCAGTGGCATTGTGCAAATGAGGTAATGCAAAACGATCACCTTAGCTTAGCTTTAAACCAAGTTAACACCTGGACTAGTCCTTTAGGATTCCTGCATCACGTTTCTCTCCTTTCTTAGTTTGCTCAGGGAGCTGAAGGAGAGAGAGAGTGATTTCCCGAATGTGAGTTCGGGAGTCTACGTCTACGAGGTGATCCCTGGAACTGCCGCCTCGAGGTACGAAAACAGGCCCAGGCCTCCCCTCCGCTCTCCACTTCCCACTCTGCCACAGCCAGGGGCCACACTCATACCATCACACCCCACCTCATCACACGATTTATGTCCTACTTTGTGCCACAGGCTTTTCTACCGCGCGTTCCTCCGCTCAGGAACATTCCTCTGCGGCCCCTTTCCACCATAATAATGTGTCACATCAGTTTGGCAATGTATGAGAAGGTAAGCAACTGCTGGAGGACACATACGGTCCATCAAGACTGTGAAAGGACTGAAAATGGTGCAGCTGGACTGAAGCTGCTGGCAAAAGACAGATACTGGCAGATATGAACAAAGACCACATCTGAACCTCATTAACAATAATCCATGGTGGGCAATGTCTCTGTTGTCTGCTTGTTTGGTTGGCAACAGTAAATAGGGAGGCAAAGTAATGTTTCCATGGAGACCGGATCAAAGCTTCCCCTGTATCCTGATGGTAAAGGATAGAAGTCAAACTGGAGAAGGGGCAAGAAATAGCGATTCTCACAATCCAACTTATATACCCCTTATAAACAGCTGGAAAGGCCACGATCATGGATAGAAGCTCCAATACACCAATGCTACTCAACATGTTATTCTCTTCTTGGCTGATCCTTAATTGAATAAATTAATCAAATCAAAAATATGTACATGCAGTCCAATCAAATCACTCCCTTCCAAACATTCACATTCGGTTGCTCTGCAGCCTGAAGTGAGAACACTCACAAGGAAAAACAATCGTAGCTGTATTTATTCAGGGCAACTTATAACACCCAAGGATCACCCCCCACTCTATAAAAAATTACATTACATTACCATCATTTGGCTTTCATCCAAAGCGACTAACAATAAAAGGACACATTCAAATACTTCTAAACTCAAACAGGTCAAACTAATCTGTAATCAACTGTAAACATTTTGATTATTTCAGTATGAAAATAAATAGCTGCTTCTGGAAAATTCCAGTGCTTTGTAGTGCAACTGAAAGCAAACAATCAAATATAGGTGGCAAGGCACTGTCAAAAAATTGTAGAGATAAACATGTGGAAAGGCACAAGTCAGGTGGATGGATACCAAAAAAATCTTAAGATTTTATTAATCCCTAGGAGCACAGTAAAGTGTATAATTAAGAAGTGTGAAGTGTTTAGTACTACTAGGACCCTCCCCAGATCAGGCCATCCCTCCAGAGAGGCTGCCGAGGGGAAGCACTTACAGGAATTAAGTCTTGAGCTTGGCCCAGACTGTCAAATTCCTCAGGAAACCTGCTGCGCTTTGCCAGAAAGTTGTACATGGGAAGAAGGTTCACCTTCCAACATGGAAATGACCCAAATCACACATTAAAACGGGCCACAGAGTGATCAAAAGAGAAAAAGGTGACCTTGTGAGGTCCAGACTGAGCCCAGACTTAAACTCTTATCTGTGGAATGACTTGCAGTCCACTAACAGTCACTATTTAATCTGACTGAGCTTGAACAGTCACTATTTAATCTGACCACGTCGGCAAGTGTGGTCCACCTTAAAAAATGACCTAGATGTAGATTAAGCAAGTAGTTTGGTACAGAAAAGGTTTGGGCTGTTTGGATGACTACTGCATTCTAAAGTTTGTTGGCAATTGTCGTCCTTGTTCTAAACTAAAGAAGCCCAAAAGACTCCTGGCTGGTCAACTTGCTTATGAGGTAAAAGGAAAATAGTTACAAATTGATTTTAACTGTTCATTTAAGGACGCCACATGATGCACATGATTTTGCTGTATCTCAAGCTCAAGGGTTGGAAACCTCTTGCTTAATGGGTGAAATCTCCAGATATGTCCTCCCTAGGGGATAGAGCAGACATATGGAACCATCAGATGGGCCACTGGGTTGAGAAGCATCACTGTGCAGTTATTATTTCACAAAACATCCCACAGGTGTCCCAGTGCCATCTGTATTGTTTGTTTTGCAGCGCCGGCCTCATGAACCATGATGTGATCATCGGCATCAACGGCCAGCTGGTTCACACCACAGACGATGTGAGTAATGCAGTGCAGTCTGGAGAACCGCTGTCTGTAACAGTGCGGCGGGCAAATGAAGACGTCACGCTAACCATCATCCCTGAAGAACTGTAGAGATGTTGACGTAGGGTGTGGGGTGTTAACGTACCTACAAATGAACTGCACATGTGATCCAGGCGAACAGCAGGTCCAGCAGTGCTACGGGTTAGTAGCCAGTTCACTCTGTGCATCACCTGTGCCTTGACTGCAAACGCAACCATCGTGAAGTTTAATGAATAACATCCAGGAACTTGTAGTAAGGAGAATCGCTGCTTGGTAATGTCATCTATGTTGATCGGACACTAGAGGGCACTCCTGAGTCCAAACAGCACGTGGTAGCAACACAGCAGTCTGGTAATCAATATCCAGAACACCAACCAACGAATGGTGAGCAGACCGAACATCAATCAATGAAAACTCAGTAACTAGAATGTAACAAACCAGTCAGCAAGTAGCCGGAATGCAAGACAGTCTGGTTATTTTGTTACCAGTTAGCTAGCTAGCTTGCTAGCCAGCTAATGTTAATAAGGCAGATGTGTAAACCTTGCTTTTATCGCAGATTTTTTTCTAATGTGAACATTGTTTACAGACCAGAAGTTTGGAAACAACACTTGTATTTCTGCAGCACTAATCAGTTTCATTTAATTCCTGGCTGCTCCTGAAGGCAACATCAGCCCAGTCCAGTGTGTTACACCAGGAGTGTGGAAAGAATTAAAAACTTCAGGAAAAAAAAAAACTTGAGGTTTTCCCAGTGAAAACTGGAATAAGAATACAGCACTGCAACCCCAGTGGAGTACTCAGAGTGGGTTTGGTGTGAAAAACCTAGTTCTGAGGAGTCAAATGTTTACAGTGGTGGTGAATGGAACCAGACGTCTGCCTCTATGAGCTACCTCACAAAAATTAATTCCATGAAATGGTTATGGTTCTCAGTTTTGAGAAGCTTTTGGACCTACAACTAAACCCATTCGTGGTGAAGGGATCCAAGCACGGTGTTGTTTAAAACATCTGCAAAGAAAACGGATTTAATTCAGATTTGCCACTATTTTACAATAATAAACATCCTAAATAAACACTCTATGTAGACACATGGAGCTTCACTGGGGGTCAATAGTAGATAAAATAGCTGTATTTGTGTTGGTTCCATTCACCTCCACTGTGAATACATCTCTGCAACAAACAATTTCACACCAAACTCTAAATGACTTTGTTTTTCAACCACTGAATTCTGAATGGATTTGGAGATATAAGGTTTAATTCACTTTTATGCTTTTATGCTATATAGCAATAAATATGCTAATTAAGGAACATTGTAAAACATTTTTTTCCCTTGCTTTTATACTTGGTGGCCTTTAGTGTGTGTGCAGGGTTTATACTGGGTGAGCTCATACACTGTAACAAAAGTATTATCAATACTGTACATATGTTTACAACATTACTATGAAAATATGCAGATTTTTTTTTTATCACTATACGCATTATATACGCATTAAATAATAAAGATCCTGATGTTACTAAAAAGCAGATGTTGAGTTTTTACATTACCGAAGCCTTTCTGATTTCATGCGAGGGCATTTAAACACAGGCAGCCTTTTTGGGAGTGTGTGTTACTGTTTTAATTCCAAATGTAATGTTTGTTTTGTGGTGACGTTTTTATCGCGCCAGTAATAAATTGGATTTTCCATGCCAGGCTGGAATGAAACGGCCTGACCAGCTGCTGCTGTCAGCTTTGTTTTTTCAGCATCGGCTCATATAAAGCGAGTTACTGGAGTAGACGATTAATTTTTCCTGCATTATTAGCATGGCGAGATGCTGCATAGCGAAGACGGTGTGTTTTTAAAGGGGCTTTTCGCCTAAATCTGGAGTTTGAAATCATGTAAAAAGTTATGTTCTGTCACTACAATATCCAGCATGCATTACCCAAATCGATCCCATTGGGAATCCATCCTCCATGTAAAACTTTGCAACTGAAACATACAATAGGGAGTTCGCATCGTAGTATTGTCAGCTGTCTACACTCCTGCTGCATTCACCAGCCTGAGAGAGTAACAAACGATCCAGAAACCCACCCCAAAGTCCCTCCCACCTTCTAGGGACGTCAGGGGGATTTTCTCATCTTTATACTGACAATCAGAAGGTCATGGGTTCAAATCCCAGCTAGTGGCACCACTGAGGTAACGTAAAGTACCGTCCCCACACACTAGAGCTTAGATCGGCCCAAAAAATGAAACCCGAGCCAGCGCACCTTGTGTCCGAGCCCAGCCCGGCCCGACACATTAACTGTAATTATCGGCCCGAGCCCGATTTAAACCCAACAATTTTTTAATACGTGGGCTCCCCACCCAAATAGGCTAATTTAGTAATGATTAAAAAAGCCAAATGCTTGATCATGGCCGGGTTCGGGCAGAGAATCTAAACTCTACCCCACACTGCTCCCCAGGTACTGTGTTCCTGGCTGCCTGCTGCTTCACTTGGTGATTGGGTTTTAAAAAGCAGAGAAATAATTTCTTGCTGTGGTGCGTTGACAAATATGACAAATGGTCACTTCACTAAAACACGTCTATAACAGATGAAAACGTGGTCTTCTTTCTGGCCAGAGCGCCCCTTTAATGGTTCCATAGGTTCCCCTTGGTACAGTGAAGATATCCTCAAGTCAAGTAAACACACAGATTCATCAACAAGAGAGAAAAGTGCTAAATTTTACACACTCAAAATGACAAAAAGCAGTCCAGAAGCACTGATTGCAGAGTTTAGCCCAGTTACATAATGTTTATTTTAAAGAAGCTGCAGACCCATACATCCTTGATTTAAAATGCGATGGTCTTTTCTGGTAGCGGGTGTGTTTTTTGGGGGGGTTTTGCGCCGTCAGCTTTCCAGCTGTCTCTGCAAATCCTGGCATTTTCTCAAACATTCTGCTTGGGGTGATGGGACTACATAAAATTATTATGCAGTAGCGAGAGGAATGTATTGTGTAGCCAAGCAGATGCGTACAGGCCTCTGAACAGAAAAAGGAAATATGGCAAAGAAAGGGACAAAACAGAGGATCTTAATTGAGGTTAATATGATTAAAACAGAACATTTTTCATCATCTAGAGGCCTAAAAGGTTCTTTAAAGACTTGTGTGTGCGCAGGACACGTGACCAGCAAATTCCTTTATTTACACCACGAAAACCATATTTACTTGGAAACAAAACGTATATTGAGCATTTAATTTAAGAAATGAAGGACATGCAAAATGTTCCAACAGCAGTAGTCCTGTTCACCAAGTCAGACAGAGAGAGAGACAGAGACAGAGATTCTTTTGACTCCCTATGTGTTAGAATGCGAGCACTGCGCGTGCCAAAGCTGAAATGGTCATAAGTTCTCCGTTCGCTCAGTAGAATGTGCACCAGTTGCTGCCGTCACTCGGCATCAGCCCCCCAGTTATGAGAAGAATAAGGTCCACGAACCACCAGATGCCGAGACCCCCCAGAGTGAGAAGCTTCCCGACGGCCGTGCCGGTGTGGCCCAGGCAGAAGCGGTCCACCCCGAAACAGCCCAGGAAGAAGGAGTACAGCAGCGTGGTGATGAAGTAGTGACCAGTATATCTACAGAAACATGGAAAATGAGGAGATGATCAAGCAGGGGAAAGGGAATCATACTTTAATACACAATCAGTCTTTACTTGCTGACAAAACAGGGGCAAATCTGAACTGTATCAGTTTTCTTTGGTAACTATTTGCCACACAGTGCTCTCCATCATGAATGAGTTTAGTTTTAGGACCAATATCTTCTAAAAACTCAGGTAAAACAGTCTCAGGCGTCAGCCAGCACAATCATAACCACTTTATGGAATAACGTTGAGAGGGAGCTTTCAGTGGCAGACGTTCCATTGGTTTCATTCACCTCCACTATTACCTGCTATGTTTCTATAGAAAACACAACAAATCACTCCGAATGACTTTGTTTTGATTAAAAATGATTAAATTAGTGGCATTAATAAGGCCAGTGTTCAACAAGCCTTTTTCCCAAACTTGATCCCAGCCCAGACACATTAACAACAACAAAAAAACAACAACACGCACTCACACACACACACACACACACACTCAACCCAGTAGTACAAAAATTCTCAATTTCCAGTACCAGGCTGCCCTCCAGTGGTACAACACAATAAATTGTAGTGGAACCCAGCACTGAGCCATTCAGTGTTTTGACATACAGTAAAGTACATTTCCCACTCATTTCAAATGATACATCTAAGTAAACGATGTATAATAAAACTATGTAAAAGACCATAAAGTCACAAAATTAAAGACATTAAAAAAAAAATCACAAGAGAAAACAGGTAAAGATAAATACAGCAGACAGCAGCTAAAAGCTAGGGAAAAGTAAGGCTTCAAATTCACAATAAGTCAATCAATGACTGCATCAACAGCATAGCAGTGGAACTTTAAGACAATTCATCCGAGATCACCAAGAGGGAACGTGTACAAAATAAAACGCAGTGGGCCAAGAACACAGCCCTGGGGGACACCGTGGGACAGAGATAAACTGCAGACATTTAACCGTCATTTAAGTAAAAAGCTACGCGATTAATCAAATTGCAATCGCGATGTCAGTCTCTGCGATTACATGAACACAAAAATCTGCGATTTAACCCTCTAAGCTCCAAAGTCGCAGAACTGCGACAAGAAGTCATCATGAATGAAATAGACTAGTTACAAATATCATGTAATGTAGCATTTGTATTTTTAACCCCCTTTTAAGCCACAAGTTTTTGAAATATTGATGTCAAAATTCAGCATTATTTTTAAAAACTGCAGTATTCGAAAAATAACATTTGCAGTAATGTAAAGAACTTTTTTAAAAAGAGTGATTATTTCAGTTTGTAGAATATTGTATTTTGAAAGCACAGAGCATTTCAAGTTGTTTGTATGTTTCACTTAGAAAAAACATTTCACCATTAGTCATTTGTATGCGACTTTTCATTGATATACAAGCAAGAGTCCTTTATCATATCGTAATCGCATATCGCAATATTGATCTCAATAATTGCAATGTCTTTTTTCCAAATCATGCAGCCCTATTTAAGTACACCCTAAAGCAGAACCGAGTCAAGACAACACTATAGTGTCAAAAGCAGCAGTGACGCTGAAATTACACAAAGGTGGTAAATAAAAAAACACGAACAGATACACCGGAAGTGTAACATGTACAACTTACTTGATGCATGGTTCGTGACCCCGGAGAAAATCTCGAGACCCAGAGCAGTTAATGGTGTCTAAAGCGGTGCACAAAACCTGGGTGTGGTTCACATCTTTGTAAACTTGACCCTGATTTCCGATCTGTTAAAAAATGATTAATGGTTCAATTTAAAAGAAATTTGACACTGACGCATTAGCTAACAACAATTTGAGAGAAGGAGAGGTGTACACTTGCCCTCACACAGCCATGCCCCATCTCCATGAAGGCACTGACGTTTCCTTTATGGTCCTCGGGCTCTTGGCAGTATATGAACTCCTCAGGTCTGAATCAAGGAAACAAACAGGTGCATGAAATAAGTGCAGACCTTACATACATTATGTAATTACACCTTTATCACAAAAAGGACCTCAAGGGTATATCAGTGGTGCCACTGGCAGTCCTGGGATTCGAACCCACAACTTTCTGATCACAGAGGCAACTCTCTAACCACTAGGCCACCAATTGGTTTTAATCTTATGGCTGATCAGTGTATGTGTATGAATTTTCCTGCAGCAGTTACGTGCGAATTCTTGTGGCTGACTATTCCGTTCCACCTTAAAAAGCGCAGCAGTTCCTTACAGTTTAAGGTGGAAGGGAAAACTCCAACAAGAGGCTGGGCGGTGTAGCTGGACAGGTGTGAGTGAGCTCACGTACAGGTATCGGCACAAAACCAGGGGTGAGGAACCGTCGTAGTCCAACTGCTCCGTGTTGTTGTACGGCTGCGTTCCGGAGGGGGGCTCGTCCGTGCCGAACGGGGCTGTGGAGGCAGCAGGGCTGCTGGAGGGAGCCGTGGTGGAGGAGCTGGAGGTGATGGAGGTGGTGGTGGTAGTAGTGGTGGTCGTCGTGGTCGTGATGGTGGTGGGTGTTGTGATCACCCTGTTCCCGGGCGGTTCGGTTGAGTTCTGGGAGTGAGTTCCGTCCAGACTCTGCAGCAGCAGCACGGAGAGCAGCAGCAGGCACTGCCCGCACAGCAGCACGTAGCTCACAGAGACGGGCGCCATCGTAAACAAACCACCCGAACGGCCGAAAACTCCGATTAAAGCGCTCTACAGACCCCTCATAGCTACGGTGTTCTGTTATCTGTAATGTCTCCTACTCGCTCGGCTCACATTATGTCCGAATAATCACGATTAAGGCCATTTATTCGCCTTTTACCAGCTTAGCGTCTTAGCTTTGCTCCATCACCTGCCCTCTGCTGCGGCGCCTGCTGATGACGCTAGAAGACGCTACCTGTTTCGAAACAGTACACAATGTGGACAAAAGTATTGGGACGCCTGACCATTCCACCAACAGGGACTGTAATAACACTGCATTCAAAACCTACACCATATCCTACAAAATCCAGTTCATCCCAAAGGTGCTGGATGAGGTTGAGGTCAGGACTCTGGTCAGGTCAGTTCAATCATAAGTTAATACCAATACACGAATGAATTAATAAACAAATAATGCCATCAGAAGCATTTTACTTTCGTGTGAAACGCTGTTGCCTCCATCGTCCAATCAATCGTCGAATTTAGAAAAGTAGCCAATCACAGGCCAGGACGCAGAATACGGGTGGGAATAAATTGATGCAATGTGGCTGTTCCTCCAGCAGGGGGCAGGCCTTGCTAACACTACTGGAATTACAACTCCTGAAATTGCATATCCGTGGCCACTACTGAACGTCCACAAAATGTTTAAGTACTTCTTTCCATGCAGAACAGTATGTGTCTTAGTAAAGAGCGCCATCACCTGGTAGAACTGCTTGGGGGACTTATCAAATAAGTTGACACTCAAATAACACAAAAACATTCAAGTTTAAAAAAATAACATATACATTAAAAAAGAATGCTAAATTAGGAAACTATTATTTTTTTTCTGTGTGATGAATCCGGAAACGCTACTGCGGGTAGTAGTGATGATGTGTAATAATATAGTAAACATGATCACCACTACAGTATAGTATAAAAATGTACTGAACCATGCAAAACTCAGATCTGTTTATTACATTTCCAGTCAAAACAGTCATTAAGCACAAGTCATTTGATTTTCAGCCGAAACAATAGCAGAAAACACATTTAGCAGAAAATTACACATTTCACAGAATTTCACAGAAGTGAAATGGAATATTAGGTGTTTCTGTGCCATTCCAGTTTCTGCACCATCCCAGTTAACCACAAACGCTCTCAGAGATGTGGCACGCACTCAGTGACTCAGACTAAAGCTTTAAGTGCTTTATCTGAGGGGGCATTTTCTTTGGTCTGCCTGGACTTGCACGGTTGTTAGGAGTCCCATGTTCTATATATCTTTGACCTTCTCCTGCCTTAAACAAGTCAATGATCTTCTTCAATCTGACCTCCTCAAAAATCTCTCGAGTTCTTTGTACTTAACAGCCATTTTGAGCAGAAATTAAAGGGTGAGGTGGGGGTCTGTGACTTCTGAACATTACTGTAACTTTAGTAGTAGACTAATGTTACAACATTCGTTAATGTTAACTAATGTTACATCAGGGCTGGTGGTACCTCAGTGTGTAGGACACTTGCCTCTGGACCAAGAGGTCATGGGTTCGAATCCTACCTTCAGCTCACCACCACTGGGTCCCTGAGCAGGACCCTTAACCCCAAGTTTCTCCAGGGAGACTGCCCCCTGTAGTTAGGAAATGGAAGTCGCTTTGGATAAAAGCGTCTGATAAATGCCATAAATGTAAATCTGTTGTAGTAGATGCCGCTATTACCTCCCAGGCTGCCTTTAATTAATATAAATTAAAATAGAGGCCACAGGTTATGATAACACCACTCAAAATTTACAACATTCAAACTTTGCTGGATTTCACTCAATTTTAGTGTCACACATTTATTTATTATTATTTTTTACATTTTTTTGCTGTGTTCCCTCAGTCTTCATTGCACCGTAAAAAAAAAAGACGGTCGCTTGGAGTCCATGGAACTCCAGTGTTGCGCTAATCAGTTCAGTTTCCATGCAGAGTTCCCTCTTCGCTCAGGTGGAACGTGATGTGGGTGACTTTTGTCCCCTGCTGACCCCCAAACCAGCAGGCGTCCCTGAAAGTCGGAGAGGTGGGAGCGGGTAGGGGGCGCCCCGAGGCCGAGGGTGCGCGGTGGGGACCGTCCCTGCGATCACGTTCATGTAGTTATACGGGTAGTAATGGGAGATGATGAGGCCCTGAGAAAGAAAGAATGATTTAAAGCGACAGTTCATAACTGCTGAGGTGTAAGCTTTCATCACGTGTTTGTTACATTCGCTTTGTGGACTAAACAAGCGAACTTCACACATTGTGGCTGACTGAGTATAACTGGGGTCTCTTCAAGGAGCACCTTGGTGACTAACTATGCCTCGTTTCTGCTTATTTATTTCTTCTTCCCCATTTTCACTAAAAAAAACCTCTTAACTTCATGCCTTCCTTACTTTTGCCTTCACCTCTAACTTTTCTTTGACAGGTTTTGTTTAGCTGTATCTTAGCTGGCAGTAACTTGGCTGAGTAGCGGACTTTGATTTAAGTTTAGCTTTACAGGTTTAAGGAACAGATGTGGACTACCTGAACACTGATTTACGCCACTCTGGATAAGAGCATTAGCTAAAAGCTGTAAATGTGAATGATAAACATATAAACCCCACTGATTAGCAATTAGCATTTAATAAAGTGCCATGCTAACAAAGCTGTATTTTAGCCATCGTTTATAGACAACAGTGAGACGTACGGTGTCAGAAACCACACAAACCAGTCTACTAGAGATTACTGAACAAATCAGAGTGTGTGATGTGTGATTATTTGTGTGATATTATTAGCATCACAGCTCGAAAAGTAGCACCATGCTAGTTGGTAAGGTATAAACTTCAATTATTCAGCTTCATTAGCATTGTAGCTATAAAACTGATTCTTGCAGTTAGCACAATGCAGATTGGTGGGGTATAAACATCCATCAGTTGACCACTTTAGACTTCAGCACATATTATGGGCTCAAGCATGAAGAACAGAAAACGTAAAACTGACAGCCTCAGATTTCTCACCTAAAGAAAACAACTTAAATCCAGTCAGAAATCAGGAGGTCAAAACATTTTAAATGCAAAAAACAGTTTTGGAATTGTAAGCAAATGCCGTTCAGAGTTGGAAACAATCATTCACAGTGGTGACAAATGGAACCAGACATCTCCCTAAAATCTCCCGCACAGAAAGTTATTCGATGAAATGTTTATGGTTGCTTCACCGGAAACTAAAGGTTGTTCTAGTTTTGAGAAGATTTTGGTCCTAAAACAAAATTGAGGGATACATGTTGGGCGTCGTGAGGTAAAATAGTCCCCAAAGGAATTATTAACATCCATATAAACACTCTTAGAGATAAGTGGAGCGTCACTTTGGGTCGATAGTGAATAAAATTGTTATAATAGAGTCGCAGACGTCTGGTTTCATTTACCACTCCTGTAAAAAAAAGGTTTATAAGTTTCTCTAAAAGAGTAAAGTGTAAAATGGTCTATTGAGGCAGGTCTTAAAGGCAGATGTCTGGTTCCCTTTACCACCACTGTAAAATCAGAGTCTCTACAGTGAAGCCACTCTTTTCTCCAGTAAACCCACCTGAGCGGCCGGTCCGAGCTCTTGAAGGCGCAGGACGTCCTGGTGCAGGGCTGCTCTGCTTCCAGCCTCCAGTTCAGCCGGCCAGCCGGTGAGCCACGGCGCCAGGGGTCCGGCGGCCATCAGCGGCGGTAAGCCCCTGACCAGCTGGAAGTGACTGGGCAGGAGGCCGCTAACAAACGGCTGCCCCACCGCGCCGGGGAGCGGGACGCAGCAGCGGTGAGTGTGAGGGAGGGTGTCCTGGGCAGAGTGAGTCAGTCTGAGCTGCTCGGGGTCCGGTGGGCCGGGGGGAGGGACACTCTCAGGGCTCCGAGTCCGCTCGGGGGTTTCACTGCTGCAGCTGCTGTTGCCGGAGAGTTCAGTCGTGTGTTCGGTGGTCTGCCGGGGGGTCTGCTGGCTGGGCTCGTGGCTGGTGGTGGAAATTTCGTCGGTCTGAGAAATCGGCCTGTTCGATCCTGCATCGCTGTCTGTGTCACTCTCACACACATCTGACAGAGAAAAGCATGTGTGTAAATATCCCTCAACTCATCTCAATATTGTTATTGTTTTTGTTGTAGCACTGTACTATTACTAATAGTAATAATAACTGATAAGTATTGAAATCATTAGTACTGCAATTAATCATAGTAATAAAAATGTTTATAATAAAAACAGCAAATTCTGCTCTGTTCCTGGTCTTACAATAATATAATAATAACACGACATTCCTTTTATTACTGGTTGCTATTATTATAATAATAGTGTAATAACAACAATAATAACAACAATAACAATAAAAATAATAATTATTATTATTATGTGTCATCCCATTATGTATAAAAAAGTTGTGATATGGAAAGTAACAATACAACCACAATAATAATAATAGGAAGATGATTTTTTACTGTTCTTGTTATATCATTATAATATATAACTAGTATAACATTATAGTATAGTATATTATAGTATAGTATATAACTAGCATAAAATCCATACTAGTGAAAAATAATAATATTTCTTTTATATTTCTTTTATAAATGTTGCTGTTATTTGTATGTGTGAGATAATAATTATGAACAAACCAATGATAACAGCAACCAACAGCAAAAAAATAATTAAAATAAAATAATATAATAATGTGAGCCTAGAAAAAAAAAGAATAAAAAAATATTTAAGAATAAAACATGATATAACATTTAAGAAATGAGTACACATTGTTATTATTGAGGAATTAATAATACTCACAATATAATCACCAGTAAAACTATAATAATTATAATAAACATTAAATAATTTAAATATATTTAAGTATAAAAATAAATGTTAATGACGTTTGTTAATACGTTAAGATTGTGACAATAACTAAAAAATATTAACAGTATAATGATATGAAGCCCAGTTGAATTGATGAATATGTGTTATTAATAATGATAGTCTTAATAACAGTGTTGTAAAGGTTATAGATGTGTTTGTGAGCCGGGTGCGGAGTGCTGACCTTTAGACGTGGACGGGGCGACGGTGGGCTCCTGCAGGCAGTACGCCGGGGGGTCGCACGACGAGTCATCCGACGATCCGCTCTCGTTCTTCTGCTCCACCTCCCTTAGCTTCAGCTGCACCACTGACTTCCTGAGCAGCACACGGGACCACTTATAGCACACAGGACCACTTATAACACACAGGACCACTTTTAACACACAGGACCACTTTTAACATACGGGACCACTTATTACATACGGGACCACTTATAACACACAGGACCACTTATAACACACAGGACCACTTATAGAACACGGAACCACTTATAACACACGGGACCACTTATAACATACGGGACCACTTATAACACACAGGACCACTTATAGCACACGGGACCACTTATAACACACGGGACCACTTATAACACACAGGACCACTTATAGAACACGGGACCACTTATAACACACGGGACCACTTATAACACACAGGACCACTTATAACACACGGGACCACTTATAACACACGGGACCACTTATACCCCACTTATACCACACGGGACCACTTATACCACACGGGACCACTTATAGAACACGGGACCACTTATACCACACGGGACCACTTATAACACACAGGACCACTTATAACACACGGGACCACTTATAACACACGGGACCACTTATAACACACAGGACCACTTATAACACACAGGACCACTTATAACACACAGGACCACTTATAACACACGGGACCACTTATAACACACAGGACCACTTATAACACACAGGACCACTTATAACAAACAGGACCACTTATAACACACGGGACCACTTATAACACACAGGACCACTTATAACACACGGGACCACTTATAACACACAGGACCACTTATAACACACGGGACCACTTATAACATACGGGACCACTTATGCACACGGGACCACTTATAACATACGGGACCACTTATAACACACAGGACCACTTATAACACACAGGACCACTTATAACACACAGGACCACTTATTATAGAACACAGGACCACTTATAACATACAGGACCACTTATAGCACACAGGACCACTTATAGCACACAGGACCACTTATAACACATGGGACCACTTATAACACACAGGACCACTTATAGAACACGGGACCACTTATAACACACGGGACCACTTATAACACATCCTGTTCACACACTGCTGTTACACTGGTGAATTGTCTCTTCATTGTATTGTCTCAAATTGAGACTCTATCACTCCTTCCTCTGTCACACATCCATACAATAGTCTGTTGCTACTTCATTGTGCAATTTCTTATTGGGTTTCAGTCATCATCATTAATGCTCATTATTATCTTACTACCATGTGCAATATAATGCAATGTCTATATAAACATTATTATTATGTGCAAAACCTCTATATCAGACTCCTCACCACTATTAGTGTTACTAGTAATTCACTTAACTGTAAGTTATTTATCTATAATATTTTTACTCCAGTATTTGTGTATATACTGAGTTTTTCCTACAGTGTTATTGGATTTATTTAGACTTTTATATTTTTCTCGTCTCTGTGTCTCTGTGTGTCTGTGCAGTCAAAACATAAGCAATTTCCTTCGGGATCAATAATGTTTTCTGATTCTGATTTATATGCCATTTACACTGTTACACTGCTCTATTTATTGTATTGTTTCTGTCATTCCCTGCACTTTCTTCAATGCAGTAATTGCTTCCTGTGGAATAATAATAACACTTATGGTGCAACACTCGTCACTCTGGAAGGTTTACATCCTGTTCACACTCTACTGTTATATTACAATCCTGTACACTGTTGTATTTACTGTGTTGTTTCTGCTCTAACTTGCACTCTGTTGGATGTTGATGTTTGTTGCACCATGAAGAAACATCTCAGCACACTCTGTATGTCTTCACAGCTGCTGATGACAATCAAGTAACCTTGAACCATGAACTCCTCTACAAACGTCACTGGCTCCCTGTATCTTACCTATATCTACAGTTTAAGCTGCTTCTCATCACTTTTAAAGCTCCCTGTGGTTCTGCTCCCCCACTACCACACTGAGCTACTTCACTCATTTACTCGTCTCATTCACAGTGTTACAGTTTATTTTGTTACAATAATGTTCTGTAATTGTGTTGCACTCTTGTTTATTGTTTATTGTCTTTTTTTTAATTCTCTATTGTCTTATTTTATTCTTCTGTTGCACTGAGCTTGAGAATTTCCCTTGGGATGAATAAAGTTCTTTCTTATCTCCGTTCTTTACGTTCGTCTGTTCCAGCAGGCCTAGAGTCTCCAAATTTCCACTCTTTAAATTTCCACTCTGAGGGAGGCAGCTCCCGAACTATGGAACTAACTCCCTCAGACTATTTGCAGTGATTCCTCACTTGTTGCTTTTAAAACCCAAATCAAAACGTATCTTCTCTCTCAGTGCTGTGTCTCTTCTAACTCCCAATTCTGATCTATATCTTCTTTCCTGCTGCTGTAATCTATGTTACTGTAATTTGTTCTCTTTAATGTTTTTACCTGTTAAATGCTGTTTCTTGTTCTATGTCTCAGTTACTTGTGACTTTGAGAAATCATATAAATTATATGATTATTATTCTTACTATTATTGTGTCTTCCAGAGTTTTTACCTGTTTGTTTATTCACTTATTTTGTTTGTTTGACTCTCTGTAACAGTGGGTTTGGCCTACATGGTGACCTCTCTGACCTTTTCTCTCTCCTCCCGTTCCCCGTGTCCCGGAAGCCTTTAGCAAACGGATTGTGGTCGATTTTCAGCTGTGTGATCTGGAACAAAAACCCCAAACAGCATCACACACTCAGCTCTCCATTAATCCCATCATCTTCACATGGACTCCCTCATTACAGACATACAGTCGAGATATACAGTACTGTCTAAATGCAAAAAAATCTCAGCATTTTAACCAGCATGTTATGAATACTTGCCTCATCATTCTACTTGACATAAAATAATTGATTTTGATTTTTAATATGAATGTGAATTTATATTAGAATTAGATTTTAAATGTGAATGTGAACTTGAATGAAAATTTGTCTCAGAATTAGATTTTAAATGATTGTAACTGTGAATCTGAATTAACACATGAATGTGTATGTGAACTTGTAGCTGAATTTGTAGTAGAATCAGAATTACAATTTAAATGTGTGATTTTTTTCATCTGAATGTACATGTGAACTATCTGAATTTATATTAGAATTATAATTCAAATGTGAATGTGATTCTGAATATTAATTGATATTAGAATTATAATTTAAATGTGAATGTGACTGTGAATCTGAATTTACATGTAAATGTGAACCTTTATCTGAGTTTGTATTAGAATTAGATTTTACAAGTGAGTGTGAACTTGTATCTGAATTTATATTAGAATGAGAATTCAAATGTGAATGTGATTCTGAATATGAATTTATATTAGAATTATAATTTAAATGTGAATGTGATTGTGAATCTGAATTTACATGTGAATGTGAACCTGTATATGAATTTGTATTAGAATTAGATTTTACATGTGAATATAAACTTGTGTCTGAATCTGTATGTGATTGTGAATCTCAATTTGATTATGAATCTGAATTTGAATTAAGGAACCTTGTCATTCTGGTAGGCTGTCACTGCCATAAATTCGGTCTCGGGGAAGACGTAGGTTTTGAAGGTGCTGTAGGGGAGCTGCAGGACATCGTTGGCCCGGACGATGTGAAGCCTCGGCTGATATTTATGCATGGAGTTCAGAATGGTCTACAACATGAACAACAAACATAAACAAACACATGTTCAACGTGTAAATAATAAATATGTCATTTTGGCTTTTAGTGTACAAAGAAGCACAAGATTCATACAGTGTTCAATAGTTTTAGTGATAAATAATATAGATACTATAAAACACTAATAGAAAAAACACATGCGAACCAAGATGGTTCTACAATGATAAAAAATTCATATCCACAATGCCTTTTTTATCACTGACAGATAATTCAACAAAGATATATTTACTTAATATTCTTTATAGTTTACTTTATATTAAATATAATAACTTGGTTGTTATTGTACATCCAAAAATCAATCAAAAAATCTTTTTAAAATTTAAATGGTCCAGAATGTTTTATGGAGCTGTAGAAGGATCACTAGTAAATGATATAAAGTTCATAAAGTAATATTCAAATAATGTATAACCAACGTCTTAAAAGTGATGATTATGTTTTAAGCGAACTTCAAATAAATTGACTGAAAAACATTTTTAGTTCTTATAATACATGAAATACTGAAAACACCTTAAAATAGCGCTTAGTGTCTATAAGTTATCACTGCAATAGTAAAATAATAGTTTAAAAGATATACCTAATATTAGATTGCTTTGGTTAGTATATACTATATATAGTATATGTAAAAAATTACATTAAAATGAGAAAATCCTTCCTTTGTATAATAACATTTATTTCAAACATGTTCTTATTAAATGGGAATAAATATGGCCAGTTTCAATGACCCTGATAAAGTCCAAGCATAGACTAAAAAAGGGTTTTCGGTCAATAATCACCACTGCGGTCTAAAACTGGACTTAACTGTGTCCAGAAAACTGAATAAATAAACTTAACACCAACATGCCAGGGTTGTTGGGGATATTTTATATTACATTCTTTTAAGAGCCAAATGTGAGATACACAAAACTTTTGCCATTAATTATGCTCAAATAAACACAAACCACAACACACTGAATGAACATCTGGATGAACATCTGTGCCAATTTTGTGTTATTTTAATTTATAATAAATATAATACCTGCACCATTTTGGTTGTCATTGTAAAACAGGGAATTAATCAAAAAACCTATTTAAAAATTAAATGGTCCAGAATGATGAATTGATAAGAAATGATATGAAGTTCATGAAGTGATCATTAAAAAATGTGTAACCAAATTTTCAAAAGTGGTGATGAAGTTTTAAGCCAAGTTCAATTAAACATTTTAGGCTTTAATATTTTGTGGGTAAAAACAGGACAAGTTGCATTAATATCAGCCGAGTGCAGCTTTAGAGTGGCCCGGGGGTCCAAGACTGCTGTGCTGAATCTCCTACTCACAAATCCGTGTTGGTCAGAAATGTTGTTGGTCAGCTTCAGCTTGTGAAAGTTGACCACCTTGGACATCCACTGCTCCCCGGTGGCCGGGCTGTCCGGGTGGACATACATGCGCTTCGGCATCTCGGGGTCGGCCTTGCCCGCCACCATCCAGCGCGAGTTGTGGAACTTGTACCTGCAGTCGTCGGCCGCCACCACGTCCATCAGCAGGATGTACCGCGCCTTCTTATCGAAACCAGAGCAGCGGACCCTCAGCGCCGGGAACATCCGCCTGCAGGGGAAAACACATACAGAGCTCACTTACCACAGCTTTAACCTGGAATACTTACTGCACCATTAACCTGGAATACTTACTGCATCTTTAACCTGGAATACTTACTGCACCATTAACCTGGAATACTTGCTGCACCTTTAACCTGGAATACTTACCGCACCTTTAACCTGGAATACTTACCGCACCTTTAACCTGGAATACTTACTGCACCTTTAACCTGGAATACTTACTGCACCTTTAACCTGGAATACTTACTGCGCCTTTAACCTGAAATACTTACTGCATCTTTAACCTGGAATACTTACTGCACCATTAACCTGGAATACTTACCGCACCTTTAACCTGGAATACTTACCGCACCTTTAACCTGGAATACTTACTGCACCATTAACCTGGAATACTTACTGCACCATTAACCTGGAATACTTACTGCACCTTTAACCTGGAATACTTACTGCACCATTAACCTGGAATGCTTATTGCACCATTAACCTGGAATACTTATACCGCACCTTTAATCTGGAATATTTACCGCACCTTTAATCTGGAATACTTACTGCACCTTTATCCTGAAATACTTACTGCACCTTTAATCTAGAATATTTACCGCACCTTTAATCTGAAATACTTACTGCACCTTTAACCTGAACTACTTACTGCACTTTTAATTTGGAATATTTGCCACACCTTTAACATGGAATACTTCCTGCACTTTCAATCTGGAATACTTACCGCACTTTTAATCTGGAATATTTACTGCACCTTTAACCTGGAATACTTCCTGCACTTTCAATCTGGAATACTTACTGCACCTTTAACATGGAATACTTACCGCACCTTTAACCTGGAATACTTACTGCACCTTTAATCTGAAATTCTTACCGCACTTTTAATCTGGAATACTTACTGCACCTTTAATCTGAAATTCTTACTGCACCTTTAACATGGAATACTTACTTAAATTATTATCATTATGTGTATCACAAGGTGCACTAGTATCTTATTATTATGTGCAGTATCTTACCATGTGCAATATCGGTGCTGAATCATTTAATTATATGCAATATCTTATTATTATTGACGTGCAATAGATCACTGCAAAAAAATCACTACTTAAGTCAATATTTCTGATCTACTACGGATCTCTATTACAACAATACGTCTAACCACCATTACTGTTACTAGTAATTCACTTAACTGTAAGTTATTTATCTATAGTATAAATTTGCGTTTATAGTATAGTGTATTTTATGTTGCCTATCTATTATAGAGTTTTTATTTGATTTGTTTAGAGTTTATATTTCATATTGTTCCTTTCTCTGTGTGTCTGTGCAGTCTTCAGCGATTTCCTTCGGGATCAAAAAAGTTTTCTGATTCTGATTCTATGTGGTCAGTAGGTGCCCCACGCCTGTGACCTATCACCATCACCATCACTCAACTCTTGGAGATGCTCTTAAATTCTTTCTAGGACGTGTTGGAGCCTTTCTGACTTCAGTTTCGTCTCCTTTGTCCGGTTGAGAGGTGGCGAACCCGTGCGTATCGATCCGCGCCACCGTGCGTTTTTACGCACGGGTTCACCGCCTCTCCACCGGGACACTGAAGTCAGAAAGTCTTCAAAACGAGCCATAAAGTACTTAAGCAGAGTTTACAAACACAAAAAATCAAGGAAAAGCCTAAAAGCACAGTTGAGGCCCACCTGCCGGACTTGGTGATGACCATTTCCGTGCCAATGTTGTGGAAGCGCGCCCAGAGCTCCGCGCCTTCCAGCTGAACCATGGGTTCGTCCTGGACCCTCACGGGCTGGAGCGATGGAGAGGAGAGCCGCATGGGGCCCTCGAGCTGCTCCAGGACGGAGAAAACCCCTGGGTGGGGGCGAGGGGGGCCCAGAACTGCCCCCATGGTGAAGTCCGAGACGTGGTGAGCCATTGGGTAATCCAAGAAAAGAGCGCTTTGGTATGGATGATCTATGCCATAGAGAGAGGAATCAGGCCATTTCTAACTCCTCACCGCCACGCGGAGCTCCGTGGGTGGGCTATAGAGGGGTCCTTGCGTGGCCGGGTCCTTCTTGATCATGATTTCCAGTTTCTATCACCGAACACCGAGCAGAAACAGCTGCCCGTCAGTGCTGCGAGCGCTGTGAAGCACTTTCAGAGCTCCAAGCCCCCAGATGACCCCCCCCCCTCCCCCCAGCAGAATACTGGTGTCAGGGGACTTTCTGATTGGCTCCAGGGACGCACATCACACGGGTGTGTTTCATCAGGGTGGGGTTTGGACACGGTAAACACTCGGACTGGACTGCAGAGGCGAGAGAGTCAACACTTTTACATTTAACAGCCATCAAACAACCTGAGTCTTGACTTCAACCTGTAGTACCAATATATACACACAGTTCTGGAAAAAATAAGAGCGCACTGCAAAAACAGCTTTGCTTTAGTTTTTAAGAACTGCTCACAATATTTCTCCTAATTTCAAGCATAATTTTAAAGCATCATTTTAAAGGAAACGACAACACATCAGAATAAGAGAAATGATGCAGCGTTTACAGAACTGGAATAATTCAAAGAAAACAAATCTCTTGTTTTCTCAAACAAAATGGCAATAATTACCTTTGAGGAACTTCTAGTAGTGTTTTACCATCCAACTGGTCTCACTGTGAGA
>JBBPCY010092073.1:0-15000 GCA_037974405.1 Brachyalestes nurse
TCAGCTGCATAACACACATGATGTTATATAATTTCTATCTGTTATCACCCAAATGAGGATGGGTTCCCTGATTGAGTCTGGTTCCTCTTAAGGTTTCTTCCTATTGCCATCTATTGTCATGCATGTGACAACCATCCCCAACTGATTTGCCTGGAAGGCACTGATAGCAGTGTAATAAAGTAGTGAAAATGAGCTTTATTATAAACAAAAATGTTTTGCCTTTGTCCTAAAAATTTAAGATTTTTTTTTAGAAATTATGGGTTAAACCGGTTTTAAGGAAGAGAGGAATCTTAGTATTATATTAATAATATATTAATATATATTATTAATATAATACTAAGATTATATTATATTAATAATAAATAATATATTGCAAGGGCTCTTTTCATACATATTTATCCTCGGTAATTACGCTGCATGTTAAGATATTACTGGAAATAATTACTGTTCTTCAAAAACATTTTTAAGTTGCAAATGGAAACAAATCTCCCCTACTATGACTGTGTGTTTTTATGCAAGAAACATAATTGTTTGAGAAGCTTCATCCTTCATTCTTTAACCTTTTTATTGATCCTGATTAAACATCTATTGGAGATAAACACCAAGTGAGAAAATATCTTTTGGAAGAATGGTGGTACATTTACTCCATTGCAGTTCCATAAACTTGACAACACTTTATGCTGTTCTGTTTTTCTTTAAATCATCACCCATCTATATTCACATCAGGATCTTAAAAGAACGCTTAGTAGAATCTGGTCAGAGCCCTCAAGACCCTCTTGGAGAAGAAGAAATGACGTTGTCCCACGCATTAGTCTATAATAGAAGCTCCTTACAAAAAGGTGGCGGTAATGCACCAAATCGTCATTTGGCAGCGAATGTAAAAATCAAGCAGAAGAAGACTTCTACCGTAGCAGCTCACATCACACTTAAAGCTGTGTTGTTTACCTTTTCTGCTGCCCGAAGAGAAAATCGACTTATTCAGTGCATGCACGAATGACTTATTAAGTTTAGGTCGTCAACTGTACCTGAAATGTATTGTTTGCTGACAAAGCTTTTGGTGAACTTTTGGAAGATACTTGGTAAATCGAAATAAGTTATCTTTAGCCTGAAAGAGTTTACATTGTACAAGCTAATGCATAAGCTGACTAGCTGTACTCGAACGTTTTGTGTTTTGGCGAGAGTGAAGAGATTTTTCGTAGTAGATTGCTGAATGCACTGCTATTCGTGGGGTTTTACAGGTTATTTACTTATAGATCATGCGGTTTTGCACGCTGCACTTTACTGAACTTGTGGGGAGACTCGTCATACACCCGCTCCGCTCTTAATGAATTTGGTATATGGTCGCGAATTTCGCAGCGTTATTAGAGCCTTCAATCGGGAACTCTGTGCGAAACCTAAAAAACGTGTATATATGTCCTTACTCAGTAAATAAGAAACATGTTAAGTAGTGTAAAATTGATCGTTTAGTGCAAATAGCCCAGTACATAGTATCAGAGTACATTATAATTGTTATTGGGAAGTGAAATCAAAATGAGCTGCGAGAGCCCCCTGGCAAACAGTACAAAATCAAATCAATTTGATTGTGAAAACAGATTGCCATGAATTCATTAGTGGATTATGATGATTCTGACTCTGAGGAGTCCTGTCCTGGAAAGAGTGGCAGCCTTTCTGAGAGTAAAGAGGAAACTTTTTTTCCATCAGACTCCACATTAGATTCCAACCCCCACTATGGCAAGGATGAAATGGAATGGTATAGAGCACTCTCAGAACCTCAGAGAGAACTTGCGTCTTCGAACCGGCATTCTCAAAGGACAGCTGAATATTCTCAGCAACCAATAAATACTCCCTTTACAACAGTAAACAATTCAGTGGCTATGAGTGCAAAAAGATCTCAGACCTCAGGATTGAGACCATATGTGTCGAAGAGACAGAAGCTGATTGCACAGGCAAAAGAGCTTAATGAAGTCAGTTTGTCTAACTTGCAGCCCATAAATGTGTATCTTCATTCTGATGCGTCGGAGAGGGTAAGACAATGCCAAAGCAGAAAAAAGGGAAGAATGGAGTTGCCTAAGTATGTCCAACATCAATTTCAAGGCCACCGGGGTCCAGTCAACACAGTGCAGTGGTGTCCAGTGCCTCATCTTAGCCATCTCTTGCTTTCTGCCTCCATGGACAAGACTTTTAAGGTATGTTGACTTTGATATGGCCTGTGTGATTGAGGCTTAGGGTTGTTAAGTCCCTTATTCATCCACAAGTGTATAATCACACATAATGATTTGAAAATACATTTCTTACATTTCTTTATATAAGATTATTGGCTTAGACAAACATAAACCTTTGATCAATATAAATCTTTACTTCATGTTGAGCATCTTTAAACTTTAAAATGTCTTGCCATTCTCATATCTAATTTTTAATGTTTTGCTTATTCTTAGTTTTATTCAAGTTTTTTGTACTCTTTACAAAAACAAAACAACTTTTAACCATAACTGTAGCTGCCACATAGCTCCAATTTGCCCTTTTTAGGCACAAATCTTCAATATATTTTGAGCTGTGATGTCCGTGAGAGTGCTGTTGTTTCAAAAGCAGATAAGCACTTTACATGTTTGTGTGTGCGTGCGCGTGCATGTGGTAGAAAGAAGGGAGGTTTCAAAAGTAACTAAATGAACGAATCAAACCTCAGACACTCTCGCTCTCTCTCTCCAGTCACCTCTCAAACTGCATATTGATGATTTCAGTAATGATAAGTATACTAATACTGAGGCCTTGTTAACAATGTAAAAGTTTATGTAGGAAATGAATTAAAAAAGAAATTACTGATTACCAATTTTGAGTTTTTCTGCCATTGTTTTTACTTTTTTTTTATCTGGCAGTTTTCTTGATTTGACCATTTTATTTTCATTTTTGATATCTGGATATGAAATGTGAGCAAGACATGGAATGGGGAAAATCTGACTGTTATCTTAAAATGTCCTATAGTAGAGACTAAATGGCTATAGGCCTATGTCCTCACAAGGATAGTAAGATCTGACAATTTTGGTATTGTGGGTAAAGTGGTGATGTTTTTAAAAACAAAAATAAGAAAATATAGTTGTGAACGGAAATGAGTGGGGTCCAAGCTGTTCGTGCCCATTGCTCCAAAATGCAGCACTGACTTATTGCTGCACAGAGACAATATTTCATATGTTTTTGGTATTTGCAGAAATTGACTGAAGAGATGGTTCCACAAATTATAACATGTTGCTAGAGCTGGGCAATAAGGCCTAAAAATAAAATCTCAGATTTTTTTACAATAAATCAGATTTTCGATTTTAATCGATTTTCCCCTCTCCTCTTCAAAATCAAACTACAGATGAATGGTTCAAAACAAGTTTTAACTTTTTGTTTTATAAAGTTTTCGGCTTTCGGCTCCCAAACAGCTCTTAGTTTTTTATCATCTGTAGCCTCATATTTTAGCCTATTTAGCGAATATGAATGCATTGTGTGTTGATAAACCCTTTTGCATTTAGTGTTTTTATGAGAAGCCTTATAATTGCCTAATTTTGTGTATTTGTTCTGTTACAAAAGCAGACATTCTTACTTTTGTGTAATATTTTAATCAAACTTTTAATTTTAATTTAACACTGCAAACAGATCCACAGAACATAAACAGTATGTCCAACTGCGCTCTGGGATGGACAGTTCTGATGTGTCTGTGCTGGTTTGTGGTGGAACCTGCACTTATTTTACAGTAAAGACACTCTGCTCTGCTATTCCCAATATCTTTAAACTGCAGCCTGATGCTGCTTCATTTACGGGTGTCAGTCATATTTACGTGTTTTTGCGACGCACTCACCGCTGTCTACTGTCTTACTCACTGACTGGACGGACAGACGCTCCACCTGACTGTCGCATCTGTCACCCTCTCTGTTTTCACATAATGGTTTTATCCTATATCCTCACATGTGATTGGCCACTTGATGGGAGTCAGCTCTTCTGATTTACTACAAAGCCTCGGTTCACAGACCCGATGCTTTTGCGCATGACACATCACTAGTGTGTGTGTGTGTAGTTGTCTTATTTGGGTCGGGCTTAGGGCTTTGTGCAATAGTTCCTACAAGGGGTGTGTGTTATAGAAGATTGGTGTGGGTTCTAGTGTAGTCTTAACAGTGAATGATTTTCTGCTGTTTAATTGGTGTGGAGTGTTTTACTGTGTGTTTGTGTGTATATATGACACTGTGTTTTTAGTGTAAAGTTTTCTTTATTCTTTTTCTTCTGGGAACAGTAGCTGTGCCTAGTGCCAAAATGTGCCCTATTGATTTTCTGATTGATATTTTGTTTTGTTTAATAAATTTTAATTTAAATGCTCTTTTAGCTAAAAAAGAGCTATTCATGAGCTATTTATGCTTTTAGCCATTTATATCAGTCCCATAATTGTTCTTTTATCCGAACAGCCTGCAGCCTTTGATGGTTACATTAGAAATAGGACAAGAAAGAATATTTCCATCTACCACACGAGCTGATCCCACAGGATAAATTTTGTTAAATTTGAGAAGACCTTCCTTCTGGCCAGTCATGATGCACAATAGGGTTATGCATCCATGGGGTACTCTCAGTGAGGCAGTACCTTATGTAACACCTTACTACATTTTATTTAAACATTTGGAACATTTGGAGCATCTTGACAAACTCGCAATTCAGGGTAATATAGAACATTTTCTGTACTGTGAATTGTCTCTTGGAGATATTTCTTCTGATCCTAAGGTAGTATCTAGATGAGGCCAGTACACTGCTGGGGGTATCACTGTGTTTTGGCCTTTCTTTCAATGCTTCTATATACTTAGTGATCAAGGTGTCAGGGTTTAGGTTGTCTCTAAACCCTTAGGATGTTTGTGTGATATGTGGCCAAACCATTGCAAGTTAGTCTGTGTCTTTCCTCACTGGTCAGGGTTTGTTCACATCACTGCTGGATAATACGCACACAAACTCAGTCATGTTTTCATTTTGGGGGTGCATGTCTATGTTTTGAAATATAACAAAGTTAAATAGCTGAACTAGAAATGATAAAAAACACTTATAATTTATAAATATTAAAGAAAAATATATAATTGTTGCTCATTAATGGTGTACATTTGGTAGTATGGGTAAACAACCAAGCTGGTGAAGAAAGTCCAGGGCCGTTTTTTGTCCCAGTGTGCACCTGGCTAGGAGAGCAGTACTGTGCATATTTTCCACTGTGTGTCATGAAGAAACCAGCAAGAAATTATTCATCACAAACCAGTGGATTAAAAACAAAAATAATAGCAACAGTAAAAGCTCACTGTAACTTAGGCTTCATTTCACTTACCCTCGTTTTTGTTTTATTTTTGTGCTCATGCATACATCATCATGGGGAAATGTATGTGGATGGCGCAACATCATACCTGTATGAATATTTCTTTCCATTCTAAATTCACATAATCATGGGCTCAGCACCCATGAGTGTGTTTAAAAAAAGAAGAGACAAAGTTGGGCTGCTCTTGAATAGCAACAATGTAAGCTTCAGTTGCATTGTGAATCTTTGTGAATTTAAAACATCTTTCCTTTTTTGTTTAGTTTCCTTCTGATACTATTGATTTGTTATGTATTTACTTTGGTGTGAAGATGATGATTAGTTTTATATACATTATACTATTACACTTCATAACTATTACATTCAAATATACAATTTACAATATATTCTGTATTTGATTTGACAGCATGGGGTAAACTGTTGCAGTGTATAGATTGGGAATTGTCCTAATCTATTGTTTTCAATGGGCGAAAAATGCAACTTTAAAAAATAATATGGAGATAGATAGGAGAGCATAACAATGTTGCTGCCTGGAAAGATAAAAGAATACTCTGTCTCTATCTAGTGGTCACAATACTTCACAGCAGCAGCATAGCTGTTCAATTACCCCATAAATTACTTCAAGTTTCTACCCCATGTTTTTCTTTAAAAAAAACAAACAACTTTTGATCTTTTAGATTTTTAAAGCTGGACAGTGGAGTAATATAATGTGCAACAGTCTTAGACATCTATGCAAATAGTTATCAGTGTAAACAAACAAGAAAGTAGTAAACATATCAAGATGAATGTCTTTTGAATTAATACTTAATATTCCGTGAGCTGGTTAGATCATCACATTTGGGTGCAGATTTCCTATTGATGTGATTGAAACTAGTTATACCGGGCTTTCACAAGGACAGATCTGGAAGTGGTTAAGCAAACATGCCGACGTACATAAAAATCACAATTTATCATGTAAACATTATTTTATTTATTCTACCTCCAAGCTTAACAGCTTTTAAATGTAAATTTCTCAACTGCCTAAGATGTTTGCACAGTTCTGTATCCAATCATAATATGCCATTAAATATCACAAATTAGGATAGTCACTTAGTATTTTCTGTGATGTAGGCATACTTTTTAAAAAGAAATGCATATACAAGAGCAAAAGTCTTAACCCATTTACACTCAAGTATGCTCCAGTACGGCTCAGATTGTGCAATGCATTTCAGAGACTCTCTTCACAAAAGCCCGCCCATTTTAGCTAAAAGAGATTTGGCTCTGTTAAAGTTGAAGAAACTTCCTCAAAGTGAAAGCAGGATAGACTACATCTCAGCAACTCCACAGTAAGTGAAGCCTGGGCTTGATCTCATTTTGCTTTGTGTACTCTGCATATTTTATTTGATTTCAGTGAGTAATTACTTTTTTTAAAACTTTCAGTTACCATAATGTTAGCCTGGCAAATTGTCTCAAGTAAACTGTTTCATATTTCAATTATATACTACTGCATACATTTTATTTTCATAGAAAAAGGTATTTTCTCTGAATAGAGGACCATAAAATGATAGAGAATGCACACAAGTGTATACAAGTATAAGCATGTTTGTGCTGTAGTGTTGGATTATTTATCTTGGCTTCCCAGGGGAAATCATGTTGTGGCAGAAGTATTATTACTCTAGCATTCTACATAAACACGGACAATTGCAGATGACCGTATACACATACATGGATGTTTTTTACAAATACACACAGTGCAAAGACCTCAGTGGACAAAGCACAACATTAACAACGGAAACATTTGCAATCAGTGAGTTCATTTGAAAATATTTGTGCCATTTGAAATACTTTTTCACATGTACATTTTGGACTATGCTGGATTAACTTACGCAAAGTGCAGTCATTAACTGATTTTGTATTGTGTCCAAAATACATAAAGTGTGCCCTCTATGACATGCCCAGGACTGTTCAAAAGAAGAACTGGTGCAGCTTCTTATGTTATCAGCTATCCTGTTGTGTTACAGTTAAGCAGTCAAGAAGCCTTTGGAAGTTTGGAAATCTGTACTAGAAGATAACATCACCGCGTTACCAGAATACATGAACACAGTTAAAGGACCATTTTGATGTCTAACATTAATAGTTGATGTCTAACATTAATAGTTTTTAGAATGTGCTTGATTGTGACTTAGTAAGAAGACGTGATGACAGCTGCAGAGCCACAGGAACACCCACAAAGGATAAAACCTTGCACATCTCTCTTCAATAATATCAAGGTAAGATTTTCAGGTATTTCTTTTATGCCCAGTTTCTGATAAATATATTAATTAACAAATGACTATACTGTGCCATTGAGAACTGTAATAGCCAGAGGTGGGCAGAGAAGCCTAAACCTGTACTCAAGTAAAAGTATTGTTGCTTCCAGGGATGTTTCCAGAGGCCTAACTAGGTCTTCTCTTTATTTCAAACTTGAAACAGTACAAGTAAAACACTGAGTGTTGACTGCAAAAATACTGTACCCTTACCTGTAAATAAAGGGAGTGGTTGTTTTGTTGAAATAATAACTAAAGTTGTACAAGTGCATTTCCAAAATTTGAGTGGACAAACACTGCTATGGATTTTCTTAATACGTCCTGTATCTATCAGCTCTTTGTGGGATTCATTTGGGGTAAATTCTAAATCTCAAAGCAGCATAAGGAATTAGCAATATATTTTTTAATGGCTAAGATTTAACTGATTGAAAAGCCGATGACATTCCTCACATATACTGAACACATGAGTTCATGTATCTAAGTATAACTTGTCCAGGAGCATCTATTAATTCCAATAGATTTAATGGAATGCTTTATTATACAAATTACAATGCTTTTAAAAGTGTTCTTTGTATCAAACCATTCCAGAGACCTACATACATTTCCTGACCTCCATTTCCTGACCTCCCTTAGAGGTCGCTCTTTCCTGACTTACATTGCACATCCTCATATTGTTCTTGAGTGACTGGAGCAAACTGGAATGCTCAGAATATTAGCAGCAGTTTTTGGCTGTTTTTCTGTTCATGTATTTATGTATTCAACAAATGTGTGAAAGTGCAGGCACAACACTATTACATTATTGCACTTATCCATTATATATTTTAGCATGTGTTTACAGTAGCTTGTATTCAAGATGTACTGGAAATCTAACACTGTTCTCTGTCAAGCCAAAAGAGAAAATAAACACACAAAAATACCCTTTTTTCATGGACTGACCATTTTGAAACAGACATTTTATGAACATGTGATGACAATAACCTAGAAACAGAAAATGTTATTATGTGAGGTGAAGAGTTGCCTGTGTCTCGGCGGGTGATGTAGAAGTTTCAATCTGTGAAGATTGTATTTTGTTGGTAATGCCAAACTAGATAGTGATTCCTTGAGTAAGAGCCCTCGGTACCTTGGTAGAAGTGTGTGAATGCTCGTTTGTGGAGTCTTTTTGTCTTGCTCTTTTTTAGACTTCTAAAGGTTATAGGAAGCACAGACACTGCTTGCATAACATTCACTGTGACACTGACAACATTTGTGTTTCAGTTCTTTGTGATATGCCATGGAATGCTGCAGCTTGCTCAGCTGTTGGTATCAGGCTATCTTAAGGGGTCCATATCCACCATAGAGAAAAGATATGGTCTCTCAAGTCAGAAGTCTGGGCTGCTGGCTTCTTTTAATGAGGTAAGCTGGAAATAAATGAAGGATCCTGCATAAAAATGACACATACCTATATTTATTATTACATGACACACAAATCAGACTTGGCATTTAGATACATTCAGTCAGCCCCATATTTATTTGTACCTTATAGAATTCCTATAATGACTAAAATTAGAACACTATAAGTGACTTTTGTTTGTGAAGTGTTCTGTTTTTTTTTCTCCAAGAATGTATTGTTTTTCCCTGAAAAACAATAATCTGCTGTAATCTCTTCCTAAAACTTCCTGAAATTATGTACTTTAGTGTAAACTTCTCATTGACTTGAATTCCCCTCCTTCCTCTGTTCCTCGGAAATTCTCTATATGAACACAGTACACAATCACAATTTCATACCATGTCCAGGCATGTTTATATCATAGGCTTTGGAGACTCTGACAATCTTTGAGTTCAGAGGAAGTCTCAATTTCTACTTGCCCTGTGGCCACAAATCTGTTATTTGCAGCAATGGATATTAACTTGGTTTTGAATATAACAGAAAGTCTGATTTAATGTCTATGTAAAAAGTAACTAACATCTAAGTCTTAGTCTCATTTAGTAGCCAAACCCATAATTTATTTTTCAAGATAAAGTATGTGTCTACTTCATAGTGCACTTGACCTTAGCAAACCCCAGCCTAGTGCACTGAGCTATCAGTAGACACGTGGTTGTTTTTGTGCCTGCAGGTAGGAAACACGGTTCTCATTGTCCCTGTAAGCTTTTTTGGTAGCCGTGTACACAGACCCAGGTGTATTGGGATTGGAGCAATGATAGCAAGTCTGGCTGCATTTCTCATTGCACTGCCTCACTTCATCAGTAAACCGTATGAAGACACACATGTTTTAAACAGTAAGTTGCCTCTACCTATTCATAATTCTTTCATGTCTGACACCTGTCTTATTAAAATAGCTTGTTATCTCATTACAGTACAATATTAAGTCTTGAGAGATTATGGTTGTTGTTCCAACTAAGCATCTTTGTTTGACAGGCACTGGGGAAAATCACTATGGTCTTTGCCAGTCAGTAAGCCAGTCATCCAATCAGACATGTCCTAAAGATGAGAGCTATGCCCACAATGCAATGTTTCCCATACTCCTTCTTGGCCAACTGCTATTGGGCATCGGTGGCGTTCCTATACAGCCATTTGGGATTTCCTACATAGATGATTTTGCAAATAAAAAGAATTCACCATTCTATCTTGGTAAAAATGCTGAACAACTCATTTATCAGTCTCAGTTACAATGGATTTCCCTTCATATTTAACACTGCTGTCCATTCCCTACAGGAATACTCTTTGCCTTAACTGTGATTGGCCCAGCACTTGGTTACTTGATGGGGTCACTGCTGCTTCGTTACCATGTTGATTTCAAAACAGTCCCTTTCGGTGAGGTCATGTGACATTCAAAAACACACATTTTGCAATTGACATTTTTGACCTCATAATGTAGTAAGTTGCATTCTATCATTTCTGCAAGCCAGAAACATCTTTATCTGGTAGATATGTTAAGTCTGTTGCTCACAATGGTAGCTGGCTTTGTACAGACAGTTTTGCTTCTTCACAAAGAACATTGTGCACAATCAAATACATGCAATTTATACCATGCAATTATATGCATAGCTGTATAAAGCTTGTACTTTCATACCACAATAAGAGAATCTTCTAGCACTGGTATTTCCCACCATTTCCTTTTTAACTATTTGAACAAATTCATTCTTCCTGTAACAAATTAATTCATGCTGTAAAGGACAGTAGGAAAGACAAGAGCAGGCCTGCTTCTGTGTTCCCATACACTCGTAGAAATAAATGTGCCACAAAGGTATATTTGTCGAGAATCAATAGAAGAACCACTTTTGACTGCATGAAGATAACAGAAACATCACAATTCTAAGGTTCAACATTAATTAAAGATTTTCCCTAGAAGAGTGCATTTAGGCCAAGACCCATTTAGTAAGTAGTATCTTATCAAATTACATTTTAATAAGAAAATGACTTTCTGCCTGTGTTTAGACCTGAATGATCCTAAATGGGTTGGGGCTTGGTGGCTGGGCTTTCTCCTGGCTGGTACCTTCCTCTTCCTTACATCTCTGCCATACCTGTTTTTCCCTAGAAGCATGACAACAGAGGTATGTCATTATCTACTGAATCTTTTGAATTATTTTGGTTTAGCTCTTATTGTAGCAGATATCAGCCAATATAAACATTACCTAAAATTACCCAATTGTTTGTTATCATTGTCAATACCCAGTAAATGTTGTGTTCACTGTGTTGTGACTGATTGCAGTTTTGAAACCCCTTCTTGCTGCTGTCTTTATTCCAGACAAAGTTTTGTGTTCCTCTAGAGAAACACACTTGTTTTATAAACCATTGCTGATGCTGCTACAAAGCAGAAGTGAAAGCTTATGAGGAAATGTAGAACATCCAACCATTTACTAGAATGCTGGTTTTGCTTGCCAGGTCTTGCTCAAGAAAATGGATGATTGAATGTCATCCTAGCCTCCCAAAGAAAGGCAGTTTTCAAATTCCAGTGGGAGGGCTGCGGGTTCACGTCCTCACAAACATCCTTTAATTCTGTTCAACATCAAAGACAGCTTCTTTTATTTTTGGATGCTAAAAATGATTAAAATTTTTGTTAAGAGTAGTTTTAAATTCATATGTGTATAGTATCAGGATGGATTTTAAAAATCCATTGGGCACAGAGGAAACGCTATATCCCTGTGTAAAAAACTTACATAAATATTAGTGAGTGCCAAAAATACAAGAAAAATGTTGCACAATTTTTGGAATATGCAGAAGTTGTCAGCTTTAAAGGGGACATATTATGCAAAACTCACTTTAGTTATAATAGGTCTATGGGCTATACAATTCATGTTCATGAAGTTCTTTGCACAAAATTACTCTCACATAAAGAGATATCAACAGATTTATTCTTCACAGTTTGGGTCCCTTTTAAAACGAGCCATTTAGACGGAGAGCCCCATGTGAAGTCCCACGGGGGCCAATTTGCATAGAACCGCTCCTCCTCTTTCTGTTGAGACCTCACTAGATTAGATGAATTTTGTTTGCTAGTTTTACGAGCACGGATAAGCCAAGCGCTAAGGCTGCAGACAAAGGCAGGTCACACATGAAGTGTTGTGTTGTTGCTGCAAAGAACAGCACAAATCCCTCTGCTTTTTCCCAGACAAAGAAAACGGAAGGACTGCATGGCTCCATTTAATTTTCGATGGCCGTATCCCAACAATCGTTTTCGTTCCACCTTAAATAGTTCCACCTTTAGTATTTAAGGTGGAACGGAAAATTTGATTAAGGAGCTAACTGCAGCGTCATGGAGGATCTGTACCTGCTGTCTGTGACAAGTCAGCAGATGAGGGAGATGTAAGTACTTTCAAATAATGACTTGTGTTCCTATCGCAGTTAAGTTTTGTCACGAGCAGTGTAAGGGGTGGGTGGAGCAACAGCTTATTTGCATGAAAGGGACAGAACCCTGAAACGGCTTGTTTTGAAAGGGACCCCAACTGTGAAGCATAAACCTGGTGATATCTCTTTATGTGAGAGTGATTTTGTTCAAAGAACTTCATGAACATGTTTTGTATAGCCCATCGACGTATTATAACTTTGTTGGGTTTTTTTTTAAGTGAGTTTTGCATAATAGGTCACCTGTAACAACAAAGACAAGGATAAGGGCACTGATAAAAGGAAGGAAGAGCATCCTTGGCAAATTAGAATTTTATTCTAATAAAGGATAAAGACTGCTTAAATTAAATGCCAATTCACATTTTGTGTGCCTGTGCTATATATGGAGCTAACTGCTCCAGCTAACAGGCCTAGCTGCCCAGCTAACAGGCTACCTCTAGCTGGTAAATGACGCCGGGGGAAGGCGTGGGAGGCTGCAGTCATCTCCGGGGTGCAGGTACGGGGCACTGGAGTGCAGTTTCGGCGCTCGGATGCGGAGCTGCTGGGCTCTGCAGCAGTGCTGCGGGTGTGTGGCTGTCTCGCTCTACGGTGGCTTTTGACAGCTTGTCGGATCGCGCACGCCCCAAGGGTAGCGCCTGAAGCGCCAGCGTGACCAGGGTCTTTGGGCCCTCAGGCGCGATTGTTGTTTTCCACCACGGGCTGGGCAGGCCACGTAGCTCAGGTGGGTGGCACTTCTTGCCGCATCGGGGGCTGGAGCGATGCCTGAGATGTTTCCGTTGGGTCCTAGCGCCCCGGGCTACTGTGAGTGAAGCTCACTGTTCCAGCCGGCACGGGCTAGAGTGGTGGAGCCCCGGAGGACGTCTTTGACGTCAAAGGCAGCTGGAGATCAGGTGGACGACGTGGCTGCCAACAGACACCATGCCCCGGCCTACCAGGCCATATATATATATATGTATATATACAGGGATTGACATAAGTGCTACGCAAGCAAGAATTGGCGTCTGTGGTACTACGACAAATGCGCATCCGTTTTCAGTCTTCACTGTGCAAATGCGTACCTAATTTGAGTAACTTGATTTTGGATCTCTAGGTACCACCACTATGGAAAGGAAAACCTTAAATAGAAAAATCATAATGACGTTTTAAAATATGATTCCAGCCGGTCCGCGGAGCCTCTGACTGAATTTTGCACCAATCAAAATTCAGTCAGAGCAGAGCAAGTCTGATCTCACGCTTCTGTCTCTGCGTGCCTCGCCCTGCCCCCTCGACTTCACAACCCGCCCCGACACGAAACCTGTTCTCCGTCCAGAGAGGAGAGATCTGCCCCCGTTCTCCAGTCCAGAGAGGAAGTATCTGCCCCTGTGGTCCAGGATAAACTTTTGGAGCTCCCTCGTGATGCTGGGTTACAGTCAAGATCCGAGTTCTGTCTGTCATGCTGTGAGGGAACAACTCGAGTGACTCTGCCTGCGTGCCCTCCTCATTTCGACCAGTTAGTGGCGAGAAAGCAGACACACACATCATATTAGAATGTTGATTTAAAATGTTTGATGTCAAATAATCCCTGTGGGTGACTAGACCTGTAATGTAATTTTGGTTAAAAGTCCGTTTGCACGTTCAGCACCATTTGGCAGCGTTCAAAAGTAGTTAAAAGAAAATATATCTATCTCTGCGCATGCGCGACCGGGGGGCGGTGTTTGTGCCCAAAGTAAGGTGAACATTTTTGAATTTGGGTGCGTACCCATTCATTAATGTAGGTACTGGTTATAGTACTACAGCAAAAAATGATGTCAACCCGTTTATTCTATTCCTGTAAAGCACACTGAATGACCTTTCATGTGTGAGATATATAAATAAACTACTTAAAGGGATTGTTCTAATAGAAAACCGATGTTTTACTGAAAGTATTTACTTCGTGGTTGTGGTCCATCAGAAGGCAGTACTCCATCCCGCAGACTCCACTACACCACTATGAAAGCGGACTGAAACAGCAGTAGCAGCCAGACGCCTGAAATCTTTTATACGAGTCTTGGCAGGTCAAGCGCATGCGAGGTTAAGGAAAAACTCAATTTCATTTTCATGTTAGCACTGCTTAGGCCAGACGTATGCGTTTGTCTAAGTGAAGGACGCCGGTTCTTCCTTTGTTCTCCTACACCTGCGCTGGCTCGGCTGCAGCCCACGTGCTTTTGCTTTGTCATCCGAATCCCCCACTGCTAATCCGCTATCCTTGTATCATCACCATGAAATTTAATGAGAGCTTCGAAACCTGAGACATTCGGCACACACACACACACACTGTGAGGAGGACGAGTGGGTGCACACAGGCCTGTATTTGTTTTGCCCTACCCTGTGCTTGCGCCTACTTGACGAGCTGATGAAATGCGTCCTCTTGCACAGGAAAGGAGTAAAAAGGGGAATAAGGGTTCTTATAAAAGCATAATAAAAAAAAAAACAGTATGGAGAGGTACAGCCAGCTCCAGTGATATGAAACGCAAGACACATAGAACACTCTTTCATTCAGTCTCAGCCTAACTCAGCTCCTGTTACCTGATCATTTGCATGAATTATGGAACAACAGAAGTGACAGT
>JBBPCY010092073.1:17500-22384 GCA_037974405.1 Brachyalestes nurse
AACTATGACAAAATACACATATATGAAATGTGTGCTTACTTCTGCATTTACAGCTTACACTTCCGTTCTCCTCTCTGTCCAGCACACTGATTGGTCCATTTCTCTGTTTGTCTGATTTTGGTAAAAGCTTACTGGACCATTTGGATTATTCATACCGCCCACCTCTTACATGAGCCATGCAGTGACACCTGAGTTGCTATCCTGGGGAGACCCCATATGCTGACAATAACACACACACACACACACACACACACTTCTGTGCTCCCTGTTCCTGGCGATGCTTTTCTTACTCTTCTCAAACCATCTGCAAAACACTGTGCAGCAGAAATGCACACACACACACACACACCCTCTTCTGTGCTTCCAATCCCTGGCAACGCTCTTCTTACTCTGCTCAAACCATCTGCAAGTCACTGTGTAGCAAAAATGCGCACACACACACACACACATGACACGTGACAACACAAACAGTGCTCTTACGTTATCACATGTTTGTCCACTTGCGAATGTTCCCGCTCTTTCACAAGGTTACTGGACCTCACTGTTAATTAGAGCTGTGAAAAGCTTTTCTAATTACAGCTGAATCCCTGCAGGCCTTGGGAGGTGTGTGTGCACACACAGGCAGAACGGTAAACCGGAGATCCTGCTTTGGGTGCCTCAGAACATCTTAAAGGTTCATTCCAGGGTATCTGCAGCATCTGTAGCATATGGGTGTATTACCACAGACATTTTAGACAACTTCCTAATACTTAAGTAAAAGCATAAGAAACCTGCTCTATTAAAAGGGAATTATTTTATTTCTGCATTACCTGTTGTAAAACACTGCGTCACGCATCAGGCTGCATATTTATAACCACAGTATGTAATAATGGACATTTCTGAACTCGTTTCATACTCATTTAATCAGCGGTGTGATCCAGATCGAGATTACTCTGACAAATGCTGGAGTAGTATTCTGATATGTGGTAAAGCCATGAGGTGTAACATAAAAGCCTCTGGCACTTACACAATAACCCTCAGGAGAACAACACAGGGGTCGAATAAAGGTTGTGGTGAGAAGAGGGGGGGTGAGATTGCTTTATCCCCCCCCCCCCTCACTTCACCACATAGTCTCCCATTACTACACACCTCCCTAACATGTGTGATGAATGAAGGTGTGGTCTATAAAAAGTGCTGCTCTCTGCACAATAGGCTTGTTTTAAAGGCTAATTTAGTGTGTATCTGTGGTATGGTCCTCCATGTATGTGTGTGTATCCTACACTAACACCCTAGTTACTGGAAACCCTGTCTACCTGAATCCTGTTCTCTATAAACAGGGAAGCTTTTGAACAGCTGAAGGCCCTAAACAACAACCATCAAATGTGCATACTAGGGTCTGGAGATTTCCAACTTTGACACACCCACTTCATCCCAACAGGGCCTAATAACGAGCCGACTGTTTGAATCAGGTGTGTCCAGAGCACTAAACACTAAGATACGAAGAGCAGAGGAACTCCAGGTTTGGGAATCACTGTCCTAAGAGACTGTTTTATTTTATAATTTATATTTAAGAAACGTCTTTCTCTGTTATTTCCCTTGTATTGCTCCAATGTAATCTCATACGGATACATGCAGTCTATCCTAAATGTCTCCGAAATTTAACGCACTGTTTGCATAAAGTGTTTCATGATGTACACAAGGCACTATTCAGGGAGAAGAAGTCATTTGAGACTGATCCAGAGAGAAAGGTAAGATGAATGTGTCCAGGCATCAGGGACACCTGCAGAAACAACAGGCTAATGGCTCACAGGTGTGGGCCAATCAAATCTAATATCAGCAGCCTGTTCCTCATTAACCCCGCCAATCAGAGGCAATCAAAGCAGCAGTAGCTACGGGCCTCGGACTCGGGGAATGTAACGGGTCATTGTTTGTGCGCAGACGGGCAAATGGAGTTTGGGTATCCGTGCATGTAAAAACAAGCCCATTTAGCTCTACAGCAAGAACAGACCTGTGAGGCCAGTGATGCCTAAACTGGAGATAATGCACCCAAAGCCACCAGTTTACTTTAGTTCTGACAATATGTTGGCCAAGAGCCTAAATCAAGTGTGTTCCCCAACCTACTCTTCACTAATCCATTCCGAATAAACCTCTATGCTCTAATATTGCGCACGTCTAGCATGCATTTTTGATGCAGTGTTATTATGGGATAAAGAATTAAGTAGAAGATCCATTATCAGATGGCAGGAGCTTCACTCTCAGAGACTGCATGTCTGCCTAGTGTTTCAATAGGGTCAGTGACTAAAGCAGCACCTGCATGCAGATCCAGGGGAAAGACATGAGTGAACAGGGTTAGAAACTGTGGTGGAAACACACATTCAGTGATTATCTTAAGTGTGATTTGTAAGAGCATTTGTTCCTCAGGTGACTAAGAATGTCAGTGCAGAACTTAATCAGAGTGTGTCAGCAAAAACAGTCCATCCACAACTGTGCAGAGAGGGGTATTATGGTAGAGGTTCACTGCATAAACCCCTCATTACAAAGACAAATGACCGTCTGAGACTTCAGTGGTGCAAAAACCACAAGCACTGGTCTACAGAGATGTCAAAAAAATGTGCTATGAATCATCTCGCACCATATTCTCCATCCACCAAGGTCTGAATACGGCGGTCTGCTGTTCTGGAGGCATTTCGCTGGCATGGTTTTGATCCGCTTGGTCCCTTAGATAGAAGGGTCACATCAATAAAACGTTATTTTTACTGATGACCTTTATCCTAAGATGAAACATTTCTATCCTGGCGGGAGAGGCCTTTTCAGAAATGACAGTGCCGCCTCCACTTGGCCTGAGGGGTCACCGAATGGTTTGAGAAGTATAAAAATGATCTAAATCACATGTTATGACATTCACAGTAGGGGTGTTGCAATTAATCACATAATCGATGCATCGCGATGCAGACATGAACGATTCTTCATCGATGCGGTGGCAGAACATAAGCGATTATATCATAAATATATTCCTTGATTTTCTGGCGCCTGCTTTAAAAATCTATTTAAAATGTAGTAGAGACTGTTGCTGCCTGATCTGAGTACAGCGCTGGTCCGGGTAGCGGTAACTCTCAACTCACTGGCGTTACTCACCGCATGCGCGCCAAATAAACATGGTGATATCTGGACACTTTTAGGATTTTATGAACAGACTGGGAAGCATGAATTCGTCAAGTCACATGCGGTGTGTAAAGCATGTCACACAAAAAAAGGTCCCCTCTCAAACCAGAGCATGTTGTTCACCTGGTGTTCACATTCAAAAGTCCCAAATGCTCAACACTGACTAGTCTTTGTAACGTTTCAGGAAGTGCCCTGTGTCCAGTGCTGTTATTTTATGTTACAGATTTAATTCATATTTAACAGCACTGCAGAACTGACCGTATTCACTGAAGATGTAGTCTAGATCTATACTATTTATTTTAGTTACAATGTAATGTTATGGGCACAATATTTCTGTTTACATTTTGAAAAGCCATGTCCAATATTCTTTATTTCTGTTTACAATTTAGTGTAATGGTCACAATTTCTGTTTTTGTTGAATAATAACTTAAATCTCAGCTTGTATTTGAAAACATAACAATGTGAAGGAGAGTAGAAAATTTGATTGGATGCATCAAGATATCGAATCGAATCGTTGACATAATAATCGCAATCGAATCGTGAGACCGGTGAAGGTTCACACCCCTAATTCACAGTAGCTACAGCTCAACCCAGTCGAGCATCTATGGAAGAGTTTGGACATTTGTATTAGACAGCACTCTCCACCACTACCATCACCAAAACACCTGAGAGAAAGCTGTTCAGTCCCTCCAGCACAGTTTAAATAGAACACTGCCCACACTTTTACTTATGTATGTTGCTGCATTAATACTGTGAACACAGCTTTGGTCACATCCCAATTTCATCATCAGTACAGAGACCCCACTGTCACTGTTTTCTTTCAAACCTCTTCTTCTCATCTCTCCTAAGGAAGCCCCTTCTTATCTGCTCACACTTGGCCTACTTATGGCGTGTACCCGGCTTTACTACCCATATGACTGAAATAAGAAGCAGAGCAGGAATGGAACATACAGAAGAGACTCTAAAGGGAGTGTGGGTCCCTGCTGATCTCTAAAACCGTCTTTCTTTGTTTCTCCTGTCCTCCCCTTCTCAGAGGAATTCAGTAAACAACGATGTCCAGCATTTCAGGATAATTAAGGTGCGGAGCCACTAACTGCTAGTGTGTAAATGCTCTGACAGAATTCCTCTCGTGCCTCTACTCAGCCACTCATTCATATTAATAACAACTATAACACTGGGATTCAGAGCTGGAGGTGGAATCTGGACAGGTCTGGAGGAGGCCCAGCAGAAAAGAATGAGCTGTAAGAAAGGAACTAGGTCAAATTCCTTGATGCGAACCCAAATGCTTCACAGCGGATAATGCGGTGCAAGAACGCAGTCTGTCTAGATTAAAAGACAAAACAAGTACCATCCAGACTGTGGCCAAAAATGCAGGAGAGGTCTTTGCCTAGACAGCGCACACAGACACACACACAGACACACACAGATATACACAAAATCCAATTTTCTTTTCATTTAGCCACCCAAGATAGACAAGAGAGGCTCTCAGGTCTTCAGACGCAGAGTAACATCATGTCTTGAGGTCTGAGAGTGAGAGAGAGAGGGAGAGAGGGAGGGAGAGACTAGGAAGACCAGTTATGAATGCTGCACTGCCCTTATCATATCTGAGGAGATGGGAGTGTTTTCTATAGTGTGTCTCCTTCATGTGCAGGGAGTGAGTTCATGAGAGTGTGTGACAGGCCTCTGCAAACTCAACTCCATCATCAAGTGAGAGCATTGAGGCAGAAACCCCACATACCATCT
>JBBPCY010092112.1:0-22369 GCA_037974405.1 Brachyalestes nurse
GGGCATTTAGTAGCAGGTAGATATTTCTACATATGTATGATGAATGATCATGATGTTCTACCATGATGTTCTATTCACTGTGACTGCAAAATCTTCAGATTACTTTGAATTTCAATCTTCAGGAAAGGCTGCCTACAGTCGTAGTGTAGTCTGTTGTCGCCATCTGCTGGTCACTTGTATTACAGCAAGTCATCGGTGATGCTTTTTTCCTTTTAAGCCTTTGTAGTTGCATTTCTAGGACAAGCAACCAGTCGTTGAATTGTAAACAAATTTTTGGTTTTGTTTTATTTATTTATTTATTTTCTCATCATATGTGCCATATTTTGTGTATATGTGTATGTGAAATGTGACAGAATTTCATATATATGGAGAGAGTGAATTCATACACCATTATAGAATACTTTATAAATACATTTTTCACAAAATGTACTTCCTATGTGTTTTGAAGCACATGTACAGCTAAAAATACAGGAATTATGTGTGTGTGTGTGTAATTCCTGTATTTTTAGCTCACTGAGCTGCACGTGTGTATAAATATATATATATATATATATATATATATGTGTGTGTGTGTGTGTGTGTGTGTGATTGTGTGTGTGTGTAATCTCCGATGGTTAAAGCTTAGTGTTATTTATTATTACTTTATCTGATTTGTAGCAGTAAGTATTCTAACTGAATTTGAGGGCTGAATATTATTTATCAGGGAATTATTATTTATGATTATATGATATGATGAGTTTCTGGTCGTAAGCATCCATTTTACAGTACTGACCACTTTAGATTCCAGGTATTAAACTTGAGTTTTTCTTACAGCAAGGTCAAAATTTTTATTTACATTACAGATCAGTACATTACTGAACAAATCCTCCAGTGTATGTATGTCGTACCCTCACTTTTTCTTCCTTGCATTTCTGTCCGGTGGGTAATAAGCAGAGATGGAAGGCCCGGTTTGATGAGTTGCTTAAACATACTGTGGCTGACCTGCTGTAAACTACTGTCCAGTGCAGAGGGTTAAACAGGGCAACCCTCTATACTGTCTAAACTTCAGGTTTGACTTTGTGCTCCTTCAACTCTGTCATCATGTTAATCCCACCATATTGGTCTATTCATGAAAAGAAAAGTACCTTCGCACAGAATCACGGAGGTAATCAGGTTCTGTGTTTGTCTTTCCATGAAGACATTATTCCTACAAACCAGGCAGCATAACTCAAAGATAAGGACTTAATTCTGCTTTTGATCTGAGAAGATTTATTTTCATCTGACTGTACACACTGTGGATCTGTTGCCCTAAGTGTGTTCAAATAAAGTGACACGTACAAACACTCCCATAAAAGGATCCACTGCCGCTTTTGTCATCGCTCCTTTTAAATGTGTCACAATGGGCAGGAAAGAGCAGTTAATCTGAGCCAATAAGACTTTCTCAGCAGGGCGTTAAAACACACAGACACGCTGGCGTGTGTGTGCCTGTGTTTGAGCGTCTCCGCTTGCTTCGACATTTCTCATCGTCTGTCAACAGAGGACAGAATACTGAGCAAACAGCATCAGCTTGGTGTGTGTGCACAGCAAACCGAGAGCGAGAGAGAGAGAGAGAGAGACCACTGGACATCATGTGTTTTCAGTTGTCTCTTGAATTACATTTGCATTTCATCATACAGTGACTAACCCTGGCATAGATTCTGAAAAAAAACAAGATGAGAAATAAAGGAATAGTTAAAATAAACTACAGTATACATATTTCAATTGAATATCATCCACATTATGGGTAGATTCAGGTCTTTTGGGACACTTTAAGAAACTCCAGATTATTAGACTAGGCAAATAATGGCTTAGTCCATTGGGGCCTATTGCTTATGTGTCACTCTTCTGCACTCTTCTGCACTCTTAGCAACGATGGTCAGTGTTGTGCCAGTTCACGCTGAAAAAGAACTAGTTCAAAATACAGTTCATTCAAATAAAAATGAACTAGTTCACGTTCATAGTTCATTTTTAAAAATTTTGAACGAAGTTCACAGCTCAAAAATTAACTCCGTCAATCTTCTCCTATCTGTCATACCACTGAACAATCACAGACATAAGTTACATTAAACACCAATTTGGAGGTTGAGAATATATCTTACCACGCATCATGTTATGCTGAAAGTGGAAAAAATGGTATACGTATGGTATATAGGTGCAGGTATACGTACTGTATGTGGAATTTTTATTCAGAAAACATTAACACCAAGACATATGTTTTAAAGTGCTCAGAAAAGAACATAACTAAAAATAAACTAACAGTCGTTAGTTATCAAACTAGTGAAAATATACAGCCCTAAAACTCAAACATCCAGTTTTTAGCTGTACTAAACATAAAATCTCCCTTTAATAAGCTTATTTCTGCCGAGGCGTCCGAACTTGACTCAGAATCAGAACAGTCGATGATTCCTAGTGAATCAGAAGAGCCGACTCTTTGTAATGAATCAGAGTGAGAGCCGCTCCCCACTTTTTATCAACACACAAAGCATTCATATTTGTCAAGTTAGGCTAAAATATGAGATTACAGATGATAATAAACTAAGAGCCTTTTGGGAGGCGAAAGAATCGGCTCTTCTTTGGGAGCCGTGCCACAAGAGCCTGCTCTCTGAAAAGAGCCGCGCTTCCCATCCCATCGCCTGCGAACGTACAATGTACAATTTGGCTATCAAATGTTGTCCTTGATTTAAAGTGTTACCAAACTGACCTGCATTACTTTGGAAAAGTTACTTAAAAGCTGTTTACTACTGGGCAGTAGTGTTAAGTTAGTGTTAAAACACCAATACTACAATAAATACAAATAACATTAACCCAGTAAATAATGGTTTAATAGATGGCAAGTGTTTGCTTAATCATTTCCAGACCTCTTTCCTTATGGAAGCTCAGCATTACTTGTAACTGCCATCAAATACCTGTGTTTGCTCTTTTTACTTCATTAGATTAATTCGGGTGTTTCATTTATGGAACTTTATTAATCGACACAATGATTGGAGGCTTCGAGCAGAAAACTGGAACCAAACCTGTGTTCTTCTAACCATATCACAAAATATCAAACTAAAAATAATTCTTGATACTTTTTACTGTGTTCCTGTTTGTTTGCATATATTCTAATGTTTACTGGTAGAAAGAAAGCCACTACTGATATAAATGGCTTCGAACGATTTGCATAGGCACATAAACTTTTTCACAGTACTGTACTTGTGCTGTGGCCACTGCTGAACAAACTTTATGAAACATCGAATTCCATCCAATCTCACGAGGAACTGAGATTTAGAGTGGGTTTTGTAAGTGTATGAAATGTAACATTATTAAGAAAAAATTGGTTGAGTGGGGGTAGTTTTGATTATTTGGAAGGTTGGGGGGAAGCAAAATTAAGCTCAATGATCAGAATGACCAGTATCAATTGGCTATTTTTTTGTATAGTTTTTGAGATCTGGGGCTATCCATAAGACATCTAGCCTGAATGCCCAGGCCTAATGGTGGAATGGAACCAAGGGTCTCAATAGCTACAACACAAACTTATTCACTGTCAACTTGAAGTGATTCACTGTCAATTAAGCTTAACGTGTCTATATGGAAGTTGATGATGGTAAAATAGAGTCAAATCTGGACCCAATCAGTTTTCTTTGGGGACTATTTTGCCTCACAACACCTTGCGTGTGTCCTTCTACCATGATTTGAGAAAATGTAAGTTTTAGGCCAAAACTATAATTTCACATCAAACTAAATGACTTTGTTGTCATTGCAACCATGTAATTATGCAGAAATTTTGGAGACAATTGATGGAGTTCACGATTAAAACAACAAAGGCCATTCAGTTTTCTTTTTCGTTTATCATCCAGATGTTTATGCCTAAAGAATTCAGTTAATTAATTAATTAATTATATCTAACAGCTTTTACAAGTCATTTGAAATGAATAATTGCTCTTAATGTGTGTGTGTTGAGTTGTGTGCTACAGTTTCTCATTAGGTTGAAAAGGAATTTTAAGCAACAGTAGATATGAAGGATGCATTCGTGGATGAAGCATAGAAACTACAAATGGCTGATGTGGGTGTTATTAGTAACGATGATTATTGTGTTTATTATGAGTTTAAATGTCGAAACCGATTTCTCCTCAGAGCCCCCTGCCCCCCCCACCTCCTGGGCCGTGGTGGCCGTGCCCTGCGTGATAATCGTGATATTTGTGATCATTCTTTCATGCTATAAGGACAAGCTGAACCTCCTCCCAGGTAAATCTGCTGTAAACGTATGTCTGTTTGATTTAAGCTGTTTTAGATTTGTTTTCTCAGTCGATTATGAAGAATTTTTGTCTTTTTAAATTATGTTTTGCAGTTAATCTACGAGCCTGCATCCAGAACATCAAACGGAGCCGAATTCAGCAAGTAAGCCCAGACATTTGATTTAAAAACATTAATCTCTTGGATCCTACACTAATTATGTAGTTCTCCTTAAGCTTTTATTTATCCATCAATTAATAATTTTCTCTTTTTTTTGGTGTCTGAAGTTTGGACCTTGAGGTTTGAGACAAGATCTTATCAGAGAATTGCATCTACGCTACAGTAGCTAGTGTTAGGCTAAAGTGTTAACTCACTCTCTATCGATTTTCAAATTCATTTTTCTGCACTGTTCAGTAAATGAGATGTAATCAAAGTCATTGAGTCGCTGAAATGCTTCATTGTAGAAAAAATGGCACTCATTACACTGGTACTGAATGGAACCAGATGTCAACAACACAAATATAGTCATTGTATTTGCAATTCAAACCCACCAGTGAAGCTATATCAGTCATCTGAGTTATATGTAATATTGATGATGGTAAAATAGAGGTACAAATGGAAAAAAAAAACATTTTGTTTTGTCTTTTAGTGGCCTGCATGTGCCATGAATGTATTCTGAAAATGTTTAGGCCACAACCTTCTCCAAACTATTGAAAATAGTGAGGCTGTTTATTCATAGCCATTTCACGTAATAACCTTCTTGGAGGGAGCTTTTAAAGGCATGAAACTCTTCACCACCGCTGTGAACAATTCTGAGTTTCTCTAGAACAGAGCATTTTACATCAAACCGACTCTGAGCGATTTTGTTTACATCTTAAACATTTCAATATGGAGAAAATTTGAAAATGGATTGAAACGTCTATTCAAGTCTTTATGCAGAACCACAGCATCTCTCCTTCCTTTGTCTAGGAGACCCTGACGCCTCCGTACCACAGCAGCGGGTTACAGAACTGCTCTCCGTACGAGATCACCTCGCACCTCATCCGGCAAGATGACAGCCCTCAAGAATACCCGAGCATGTGCTTGAATACGAAGCTGATTGCTGATAGTGCCTCAAGTTCCAAACAGGACCAGGAGGGTCGCTCCACCGAGCCGGTCCGAGACCGTGCGGATGGATCATCGGGCGGCTCTAGCGAAGTGTCCGAGAGCGGCCCTGCGTCTCCACTTTCCGGGAGCTCCTGTAGCTGCCTACCCTCCATGAAAGAGCCAATAGAAGTGGGTGAGAACGAGGACTGCAGTCAGCTGGTGGCCACGGGCCTGGCCGGATACTGTTCCTGCGGCCTGGGGGAGACCGTGGAGGCCAAAGAGGCGAGTGTCGCTGGTGCCGTGACCCAGAAAGAGCCGTCCATGTGTGGGAACTGCTACTCCGACAGCTTACCTGGGTGCCTGCAAGGCTCCCAGGAGCTCTATATGGACTACAGCAGCCCAGCGGGGAAGGAGACCATGTCGGAGGTCAGAGGTTTCCACAGCGACGGCAGCCTGTACAAGCAGAACGAGCCACGCTGTTGTAGCATAGAGTCCACCGTACTCACAGTGTTCAGCGACAGCAACAATGGAGGCCTCTCGCTTATCGCAGACAACAACCTGTCTGATCCAGAAGCAGACCTGGAGGTCCAGAGCCAGTGCTCCGACGCCGCCCTCGCTTGTGGTAAGAAGACAATGTTCCAGAAACACGTCAAATCGAGTTTATTTCTGTAACCTATGATCATACACAAAGGTCTTTCAACGTCCTTTAGAGGAATAGAATAAAAAACGTTAAGCATAGAGAAACATAATTTAATGTGCTTTATAGGAATAGAATAAAATGTTAAACCTTAAATGTGCTTTACAGGAATAGGACGAAAATATTAAGCATGCACAAATGCCATTAAATAAGCTTTATGAGGACTGCATAAAAAATATAAAGCTTAAAAATAGCAGGGAGTTAAAAAAATTATGAAAATTAAGAAAGTAAGAATACAAAACATAAAAGAGTACATTGAAAACAAAGTAAGATTAAAAGCGAAACAAAAGTGCAAATATTCAAAATAAGGCGGTAGTTGGTCGGACAGCATAGTGGATAAAAAACAGTTTCACTGTTCAGACTTTAGGCTCAGGTCAGTCACTCTAGACTTTTCTTGTTTTGTGAAATAGACTTAGCCAAAATAAGTACTCTTTAGGGCAATTAGCAATTCAGCAGAGGCAAAATCATGCAGAGAAATGTCCGAGCTGGTTCCAGTGTCTAACCTGGCATACATAAATGGTGAAAGCGCATTAAAGGTTATGATATAATCCAGTTACTGGCTCATAACATGGTGTAGTGTCTCTATTTCATGTGATATTTTGTAGTCAGGCTGGAATTCAATACACACAGGCTTATACCTGCACACACCAAAAATAAGCGCTTCCTCTCCCTTTTGGATCTTCAGATACAAAGACCTTCAAATTTGGATCTTGGCAAAACCAAAGCAGACAATACGTTTTCCTGATGAAGTTCACTGTAAACTCTTGATAGTTGCGATTACTAAAGAAATACATGCCCTTTCGCTTGCGTAATTTCTCTGTGAAAATGTCAGCTCTTACAGTGCTGATGTGACAGATTTTGTTTTCAAAACTGCATGCACACAGAAACTGATCTTTTCATGTCAGATTTGAGACACATTCATATAACAGATAAAAATATCTGACACATGACAACCCCTGGGCCCATAATGGACATTACTGAGTATCATAATACTTTAAATAATTACCAAATTTGACCACCTCTGCAGAACAATATGGCTTTTGTTCAGAAAGTGCCACTTCAGTGATATTTGATTTCTAGCCAGTTTATGTTAACAATGTTGCACACGTCTGTGCGGGATATAGTTATCATTAGATAGTATAAATTAATACAGATGAAGGAGTAAAGGTAAACAAAGTGATTTTAGAAGGTAGCCCAGTTTGTAATGATGTGATTATATCATCGCCATTCTGAGCTAAAACTGTAACGCTCATGTGTGGTACTTTATTTATGTATATATGTGTGTATTTATTTATTTATGTAAACTGTGGTCATCATGCAGCAGCTGCTTAAGCTGTTTGCATGAAGTTGCTCTCGGGAGGGTTGTTAAGACTATTGACAGAGACGGTGAGTCAGTTAAACAACAAGCTATCGAGGCGGAAAGATCGGATCCGATTGAAAAATGTGTTGAGCAACAAGGGCCTCTGAGGAGCCCTGCGAACACACTGGCTGTGAATCCGAGGTATTTTCGAAGCCTGTGACCTCAGCATGCTACAATGTGCCACTTGTACCTGGAGGGGACCGAGAGATGCCATCCGGCGTGTTTATGCCGGATTCCTCTGCATTTTTAAAAATAGCCTTGATTTAAACTGAAACAGCCTGTGTGTATTGAGTAATGCTGCTCTGCAGGGGCAATTGCTGCAGTATCTGGGGTCAGATCACGCAGCAGATGGCCTCACTAACGAGAAGATAAACAGCCATTTCCCCACAACGTTTACTAATACGGCCCGTATGCGGCGCGGGCCCGGCTGCAGCGGGTGCCGTCTAGGGTTCATGACTTTTTGACTTAAAGCGGGACGTTTACTGTAAAACGCAACACCGACTGAACAGCCTGTCATTTCGGGACAAAACTCATTTATTTGTGTGTTGTGGTTTTTATATGGAGAGTCCAATTAAGCGCTGATCGTTAAGAAAACACCGGCACCCAAGTAATTGATATTCCAGTAAACAGCACTTTTAAACCAGCCAGCTCGGGCCGCGGGTGTCTGGCGTCGTAAATCACACTTTAATGACTAAAAGATGTGTGAATTGTGATTCACAGCCAGTCTGACTGTGGCGTTTTGCTGGGAATATGGACGCATTAGTTCACCTCGAGTAGAAGCTTCCTCAAACGTGGGGCGGAAGGAAATGGTTACGTTCATTTTTTTGGCTATTTCGAACCGGATGAACCGTAAATAACAGCGTTTTTTATGCCAAGTAAGCTCTTACTCAGCACTGCTGAACCCAGATTTGAGCTACAGTTGCAAGATTTGTAAAGAGCTTTGGACACTTTATGTTCAGGGCACGTGTAGTTCTTTCTTACTTCACTGGTTTAATGCTCCTACTGGTCACATATTGGTGCAATTCGATTCTGGAGCTCGTGACATGGTAGTGCAACATGCAAATCACACTAGCCACATTATTTGGCTTATTTAGGGTCCATCTGACTCCAGGAAAGGAACTTTTGGACACAGTATCTCTGTTTTCCATTAATTCATGGTTTTCCAAACATCAGAGCCGCACTCGGTGTCCAAAAGTATCCAGACAGCTCTTCTAATGAGTGAATTCAGTAAGAATCAGAATCAGAAAACTGATTGCTTACGTTACACCTGCCCAGAAACAAGAACAATAGAAATGCTCTACATGAAATACTCTACATACACAAATGCAGGAGTTTTAATACTACAGATAAATAACTTAGTTAAGTGAATTACTAATAACACTAATGATGGTTAGTAGTCTATATTTGCACTTAATAGAGATCAGTAGAGTATATTGTCAAGTAGTGATATTGTACCTGGAGAGATACCTGTACCCAATGCCAAGCATTGTGCTGTGAAACAGTGGAACTGGGTTCTTTGGAGTGATATTGCTCCATAATACCTTTGGGATAAGTTCAGCATTTGTATTTTACCTCACAGGGATTTGCTCCAGAGAGGCTCTGGAGCAAATCCTCAGAGCCTCACTGTTTAAAATATTGACGTTTTAATTTTAACCCTTTCAATAATCTTAGTAACAATTTTTTGGACATTGTGTTGGAACGTGACAAGTTAACTGCGTCAATTCAAACATAAAAATGAGTGCATTATTTCATTGTCTGTATTCCACTATTGCTGTGATGTCAGAAATGAACGCTCCTCATGTCTTTGGCAGGTCAGGTGACAGGAAACAACAACACCACCTTCATCTCCACTGGGCAGGTGATGAACTTCACCGGCGATGTCATCATGGTGTACGTGAGCCAGACGTCTCTGGGCAGCGGCGGGGGTGAAGAGCCCTACGCCAGTCCGGTCCAGGAGGAGTCTGGCGAGGTCCAGAACACGGCCAAGTCCCCCCCATGCTCTCCGCAGCACGACTTCCCCGTACAGGAGGTGACGAACCGGCGCCTCCAGCAGAACCTCTCCATCTGAACCAAAGCTGGATTCGCTCCTATTCTTCTTTTTTCCTCTCTTTTATTTGATTTATTGATCAGTTCATTGCAGTGGTCACCAACCCAGCTCCTGGACGTCTACGTTTAGGTCCATCCTGGGGTTAAACCCGGATTTCATTTGACTTTTCTCAGTGGGGACCAACGTTATCATTCAGTGTATGTTTTATTAGTATGTTCTCAGCACTGATATGAAAATGATATGGCTTCCAGATATCTAGCTATACTATTTATATATTTATATATATATATATATATAATAGTATATATGTATATGTTATATATACATATATATGTTGCTCATTAGGTCCACATTGGTAGTTGGTAATTGAAACAAATAACAAAAAAACTGGCAGTAGATCTGTTTCACATAGTCAGATGCAACCGAATGGTCCAGGGTTATTTCATATCTAACATTATATCATGAAAAAACAGTGAAATTAATTAAACAGTGGCATTAATCTAGGCTTTTTATAGTTTGGAATACAGTAATCCCTCGCTTTTCGCGGGGGTTATGTTCCAAGAGCTCCCGCATATAGTGGAAAACCGCGTTGTTGTGTTTTTGTGTTCTGGTGAAAACATCCAGAAAAAATATATTTATTGCCACAAAAAAGCAAAAAAAAGGCTGAGGCTATTTGCAGTTTCCGTGTTATTGTGGGGATTTCCATGTAAAACTATGAGTTCTTGTGACTGAATCCGCGACTCCTGATCCGTGGAAAACTGGGGGATTACTGTATGGGCTATTTTCACATTACTAGGATGGAAGTGGTACAAATCTATTATTTTGCCATAATGTGACGCAACCCTGCTTTTAAATAAGACCAAAAAAGTGCATCTTTTTAAAACTTGTAGTTACAAAGTGGATGTACTCAATCAGAAAACATTGATCCCGGAGGAAACTGCCAATGTTACGATACACAGAAACACAAAGACAAGAACAATATCAAATATATATAGTCAAAATAAAACTGAAGAAAATACTCTGAAAATGCTTTATATTAAATAAACTGTCTTACAGCTGAAGGAAGACAAGGCCAGTATTAACTACAAAATGAATTAATACATACGATTATGCACAATATTATTGATCTGGATCAATAAACACAGGTGTGTTCACACTAATCGACTATCAGGGCTGAAAGGGCAGATCGAGGCGGAAACACAATTAACAAATGTATACTCTCGTTACAGCCCTAATTGGCCACGCCTATGCCTAATAATTTTTTAAAGAGCCTTTACTGGCAACCTGAAATCAAAACAGACCATTTTACCTTTGGTTCTTGTCTCATTACATGTCATTTAACTATTTAAATATTTAGTTTAGTGACTCTGCCGCCTCTTAAACATCCTCTAAGTTCTGATTACATCATGATGCACCAGTGGGTGGGGAAATTTTATATTAACCAATAATATCTCATTTCACCATTAAAAGAAAACACTCACACTCCCTCTGTGATACCAAGTTTCAGAAATCCGTCACGATACATAAAAAAAAACGATTTCCCATTCGTTGCTTTAAAGGGCCTGTATATATATTCCTAAAAGTGTATTTATATTTTTCTTTAAGGTCTTTGTGTGGTTTTATGTGATTTAGGTTTTACATGATCATTTTCAACCACTCTTTATCATACAACATACAAGCTCGTATGTAAATAAACTTGTGTTCTGATTGGCTGCCCTAATTAATGTCTGGGGTGAAACACTCCTTAGAGCCTCGTTATGAGCAGGCGGGACAAACCTGCTGTAGGCCGAATGGGCGGATGTATGTAAATGGGTTGGTTTTTGTGATCTCAAAACAGCAGCATATAAAATCTACAAAGTAATTATTTCAGAAAAAAATTGATACGGGCCTCTTTAAAAGCTGAAGCTGAACTCGGCCGAAAGGTAGACGTCCAGTGAGGAACGCTGGTGACCACTGGTTTACTGGTTTTTGTCATAGCATCCAGAGTGCTATTTGATAAGTAAAAATGCTGTGCATTTGTTAAACATGATGTGTTTCTTTGTCTTTGTTTCGTAATCAGGAAATTATAATGTTCTGTCTGTGATTTATGTTCGTCATTTGCGTTGGCCCGAAGTTGGGCTGAATTTGCAGACAATCCCTGTGTTATCAAGCCAAATGAAAATTGCAGCTTGATGGGACGAGAGGTCGGAGCTGCTGTTGAGCTGTTCCGGCCAAAAATAACCAAAACCCGTCCAAAGAAGGCACAGCATGCAGCCGCGGGAACCGAAGCGTGCTGTGCTTCTGTCCCGAAGCCTGCGGTCCTTGTTGGCCCGGTTTTCTTGGCCTTTTCTAAAGGGCACAACATCTCGCTGAGAGGCTGGACCGCATGGACCGTAGTCAAAGCTCCTCTAACGAACTCAGAGCAAAAACGGGGCAGCTGTTTGCTGGGCCTCTCAAAATGTTTGTACGTCGTTTCTGTATTCAGTCTGGAAAAAATGATGCTCCACTGTCGTTCGTTTTGTTGTTTATGGTGGCATTGTTAGCCACTACCCTGACCATTCAGTCTAACTGAAATAAAAAGGAGTGTAGCCATTCAATGGACATGCATTAAGTGTGTGTGTGTGTGTGAGAGAGAGAGAGAGAGAGAGAGAGTGTGTGTGTGTGTGTGTGTGTACATAGAAATATAAGCATATCTATATATGAGATTCAAAATCAGTGTAAATGAGCTGAGCTGGAACCTTCTATTACTGGAAATAAAGATGATTTGTACTGAACGGTGTGTGAGTGTGAGACTCGGGGGCGTTTTTCAGTTTTAAGATAAATTGTTTACTGTGGGAGCGTTGCTAATTGAACATGAAGTAAAACCTCTAATTGTCCCCTGAGCCGGACTGTATGTCGAACCTTCAATTAGAGCCATGAATAGCTACCAGCTGTCATAAGGTCAAAAAGAAACGTGGGCTGGATCTATTGTGTGTATCGGCCACATGAAAAGGGTTCGTTCTGATTACAGAGGCGCAATTAGTCCGGTTTTTTCCAAAGGGACGAGAAACCAGCTCAGGAAAGTGTTGCTTTCTCTGCCAAACCTGGGATTCATGGCTGGCCAGGACTTGGTTCACCTAACAGGCCGTAGCACACGCAGTCATTTCAGCCAAAGTGGAGACAGTCTGCCATCTGATGGACATGAGGGTGAAGTACGGTGTGGAAAAGGTTCAGAATGAAATATTAGTTCAGCTCAAAAAGCAACAAAAAACACTGTGACCATGGCTAATAAGTCGTCTTTGTTAAGTACAGGGCATTGAAATCACTGTGTTAATAGACCGTATGCTTATAAGGCTGAAAAATACTGTGAATATTCCTTGAACTGGATAACATTATAATTATTATAATGAGAGCAAATTGAGATTTTTAAAACTTTGCCCAATTCAAAATATTGCTCCAGCTCAAAAGCAAGCAAACAAACAGTGTCCTTAACTGTGGCCATTGCAAAGTACTTCAGATTTGAGCAGGTTTTCTTTTAAAAGTCATCAAAATCATTATGAGAATCGACTGTATGCTTATAAGGCTGAAACATACTAAATGTTAGTTGAATTGGACACACAGGTGTGTTATGAATAATACATTATGTATCATTTTTTATGTAAAATTGAAATCAAATTTTTAAAACGTTCCCCATTATCCAGCCCAATTTGAAGTATTGCTCCAGCTCAAAACAAATACACAAACAAAAAGAGTTTAAACTTATGGTCATTGCAAAGTAATTCAAGTTTGACCAGACTTTCTCTTCTAACCTCACTTCTGACCAGGTTTTCTACAGGGCAGCAACCATATGCTGATTAGGTCGAAAAATACTGTGAAAAAATCTTGAACTGGACAAACAGATGTGTTGAGTTACACCTTGTATAATTTTTAATGTGAACCTGAAACCAAAATGGGCCTTTTAAAATTTTAGTCCAACTTCGAGCTAGGACTTTCCAAAGTGGGAAAATTGGGAAGGTGAAGGTCAGCACATCGTTCCTCCAAGTCATATGAAGTGCCACATCATCTTTTGTAACTGCCCCTAATGCAATGTCAATGAACAGCGCAACACGCTTGGAGTAGAACACTAAGCACCAATTCTGTTATATCAGCTAACAGCATAAGGTAAGCTAAGACAATATAAGATTACATTACCTTTATTTAGCAGATGCTTTATCCAAAGAGACGTACAATATGAGGAAACACCCAAGTTTCAGTTCAGTGTGAGAACCAGAGGAGATTTTTGAAGATAGAGATGGATTCTGCTGCTCTGGTCGACTAAGGCAGCTCATTCCTCCCGTGGGGAACCAGAATAAGACCAGTCTGGACTGGGTTTACCTTGTGTGTAGGGATGGCAGTGTCAGATGATATTTGTATTGATATGTCTTACCTAAATCAATCAAATGGCTAATAATCTTTGATTACATCACCATGTACACACAGGCAGGGAAAATAATAGTAATGAATAATAAGATAATATAGTTCCCCCTCCCTCCACTGCTATCTATCATCAAACCCAGGGCTGGATCTCAGACCCTCCCTCACTAGAAATATCTCATGGTATGTTGTGTTATGGTTTTCCATTCAAGCTGCCTTAAGCACAGTTTCGACAGAGTAACGGCTGTGGTCATCTCCCACGCCTAGTGAAAGTGTTGGGAAATGACGGAAACTGACAGATCACCAGGGGGTTCAGTTCTTGGACTCTAACACCCCTTCTGCCTGTTCCCCAAGTCCAAACAGACCATACTGGATCAAGTGTCTGGGAGAAAACCAGATACAATACAGGTGCTTCTCCTGCTTGGCTGGAAACCACCGGATTTTTAAACGAGAACGCGTGAAACTGAAGAGTTTCCCCATGTCATCCGAGATGATCTGACATTATTGTATGTTTCTGACCTTTTAAATTTTTATTCTGAGAGGGTGCTAAGACTTTATCACATTTCTCCTGGTGTGCCTGCTGGAGCTCCACCAGGGTCAGTTTCTTTATGGTCTGCAAAAACTTCCACAAAAATGTAAAACACCATGCCAGTCAAAATGTAGGGGCTATTTCCAATGAAAAATGTATCTTATATATGTTGTCTTTAATATCCTGTTGATGTTTGTATGCTTTGTGTCAGGTGGTTGTTGGGGCAGGCGCTTGAGCAGCTAAAGCCCTCATTGGCCATAGTGCCCTTTTTGGTAAGGCAGGCTACTGTGATTTCACTTCCCGACTATTCTTTTGATGCTGTTTCCCAATAACACCCCTCCCCCAGTGGACAAATTTTGTTAATTACCGCACTCACACCTCCCAAACCTTGGCGTTCATTTGAGCACCTGCTCCTCTGCATGGTCCTACCTCATACACTAAATGGACAAATGTATTGGGACGCCTGACCATTACACCAACAGGGACTTTAATGACACTGCATTCAAATCCATAGACTTTAATATGGAGTTAGTCCCCCTTTGCAGCTAGAACAGCTTCCACTCTTCTTGGAAGATTTCCACAAGATTTTGGAGTTTCTTTGGAAATTTGTGTCCATTCGTTCTGTAGAGCAGTTATGAGGTCAGAAACTGATGTTGGACGAAAAGGCATGACTGAGGTCAGGGTTCTGTGTGGGTCAGTCAAGTTCTTCTACACTGAACTCCTCCAGCCATGTTTTTATGGAGTTTTTATGCTTTGTGCACTGGGACACAGTCATGCTGGAATAGAAAAGATTCTTCCCCAAACTGGGTCCACAGAGTTGGAGGCATGGTGTGTCCAAAAAGTCTCGGTCTGCTGAAGCGTTAAGATTGTCCTTCACTGGAAGTAAGGGGCTCAAACCCCGAAAAACAGGTATCTCACAATATTTTTGTCCATATATTGAATCTCTCTTTGAAATAACAATTCTAAATGTTATTATAAGTTAATGCAATATAATTTTATTCTAGATCAATTTTAGACCATTTCCTCTTTTGTTCACCATGAATTCTGAAAGACCTGTTTATTTGGGGTTTTTTTTAAAGATTAAACACACACACACACACACACAAATGGAGATACAAGGTTTTCTTCCAGCAGTGACAATATAATATTATTGTTTAGACATTTTATTTTAGGCCTCAGAGTTTATATATACAGTATTTAAAAATGTCTGAGCACATCATTAGGAAGTAAAAAGTTTGAAAGTTTTTGTCATGTGACAAGACTTATGGGAAATGTAGTCCATCTACCATTAGCATGTTCCTTTTCAGTAGCAGACTTAGCCCCACTTTTGTAATGTTCACTCTGTCCAGGATGATCTCAAGTGGGATAAAATGAGAACTGAAAGTGCGTTCCTACCTCAGGCTATAGCTCTGCTCTGGATTAAACATGCTGCAAGTGTACCTTGATTTATTAGCAATATGTAGGTTGGTTTGCTATGTTAAACCTAAAAACTTGGGTTGCCAAATGTGCAATTTTCCACCCATTTTTACAGATATACTGTATATAATAGATATACTGATATTTTAGTGCATATAATGACACCCATTTTTATTGCTAGGACCTTTTTATATAAATCAATAATAAAGAGGAACAGTTCCAGCTCTGTTATGCTGCATTTTAAGTGTGAATGGGTGTGAGATGGGGACTGATAGTTCAAAATGTTTAAGTATATTTATAGCCATTCCGTTTGGATAACATGTTTAACACATGCTTAACAATAATAATCATTATAAAACTCTGATCCTATGATGGGTCATGTGGTATGGGCCGTGTTTCCCAGCTCACTGTGCTGACAGTGTTAAGGTCTTTGTGCAAAAGGCCTTGTGTCTTATCCCTCACTTTTCGAAGGCCAGTTTCTCTCAGGTGAAGCTGATCTACTCATCAGGACCCTGTGAAAGTCATGCCAGTTGGAGTGCAGGCCTGAAGCAAAAGGGTAACATCCTCAGATACAAAGAAAGGCAATAATTTGTGTAAGGATCCTGCTTTGCACCCTGATTTTTAGGCCTAAAACATCATCTGTGTTGTAAAACCGCATTCAGTTAGAGAATTTACTAATATGCAATATTTATACGACTTTATCTGTGCATAGAATAACTGATTATTATAATATCTGAGAAATATTTGATTGTTCTTGAAGTTAAAGTGCCCTCAGTTTTGCAGTGCATTCGCAGTTCTTATGAAACACGCGGCCAGGTTTTGAACTAATGGCTTTGTGTCCTTATCACTCCTGAAGAAAGGCGCCGAGGGGCAGTCACACAACATCCTCTGTGTGCTGGAATTTCCAATGGTTTTGTGCATTACACACACATGTGTAGAATACAAAAACAGCAAAGAGTCTCTGTAGATAGACCAAGCCGGATCCATTGGTTCTGTCTTCGGGAAAGTCGGAGGGGGATTTCTGAGTGACCCCTTTTGGTCTGAATACAAGATGAGCCCGGGCGTCATAAGACTCATTAAGTTCTCCGAAGCACTTTGTGCAGATCAGTTCCAGGCTTTTCACTTCCATTGCTGTAGAGAACCCACAGTGGATTTAATACATAATTACAGTTCTCAGACCATTCCAGTGTAATTTGTTAAAGATGAGCAGCTTAAGGTAAGACTTTCTTATCATCAGTTCTAATTTTATGGTATTATTTTTACATTATTAAACAGTTTTTTTTCTAAATTGTTACATTATATTATTATATTATAAAATAAGTGTGCATCCTTTAGGAATCTCCTTATCAAAGGTTGGTCATCAGATATTCGGTTAGATGGGAAAACTGCTATTGTGACTGGAGCAAACTCAGGCATCGGTAAAGAGACGGCCAAGGACCTGGCGAGGAGGGGTGAGTGCTGTCGTGAGTGGCTTGATAGGAAATACAGGGGATCTTCATGAAAGGGAATTATATACAGAACTATGATAGGATCAAGCACAAAGAACTATTTGAATGTATGGGTATCGAGGAGAAATGGTTGAGTATGGTTCTATGAAGACCATTTAATGGTTCTATCCAGCACCAAAAATAGATCCACTATTGTAATCAGTACATTTAGCTAAGGATAAAGTCTTAACTGCTTAAACTGAGATTCACATTTCGGTTCCTCACTCTTGTTTAACTATGCAGCCTCAGAGACGGGACGATACCACTTTTTCTATTCCAATACTAGTGCCAGTACTGAAAGTATTGCTGATACTTATTCTAAAACCCATCTTTAAAATGAGCATATTTTAATTGAAGCTTCATTTAAGATGTAAAAGAGTATCTAAAAGCAGACTCAAACTACTCAACCACTCGACTGTCTAGCTCATTTTAGACTTAATTCTTAGCTAAATGTACTGATTACAATAGTCGAATCCCAGTTTGGGGCTGTATAGAGCCATTAAATGGTCTTCAAAGAACCATACTCAACCGTTTCTCCATCATAACCATACATTCAAATGGTCATTTGTGCCTGATCCTATCATAGTTCTGTATGTAACAATTCCCTATTTTAAGGGAAACCAAACACTCCATATGTGATCAATCAGCCAAGACATGTTTGGTGTCCATATTTTGCTTTCTTGGTTTCAAACTGGAACATTTAAGATAATGTAATTAAGAAACACTAGAAGTCAATTGTCACCCAAATCTTTTCCATAAATACATCCCCAAAAACCTCTCTCAACTCAATCAAACCACATCCAGCTCTTCGTTACGATGGACCAGGCTTGTGGATGTGGTTTAGGACACAGTATGACTTACACTCAGCTGTAAAAATGAACTGAACCTCAGTGTGGAGCAGAGTGCAGCAGACACCTATTTACACAACAGGGTCTGTTTTCACAAATCACCTCAGGAGCAGGAGTGCTGATCCAGAATCATTTTTTTTGGCAATAACCATCATTAATAGTAGCATCTGATCTTATATCAGTCCTGGTGTTGATCTACACTGTGTCTGAAACAACAGTAGTGAAGTTTTGTTAATTTTTACTGTGTGCTAAACAACATCAACAAGTCTGCTTCACTTTTATGAAGAGCTGGATCAGGTCCAAGTGGGTTAAGAGAAGTTTTGGAGAGGCATTTACAGACAAGATTTGACTATTGACTTAAAGTGCTTGTCAGTAATACTTATCTTGTAGTTTTCAACCAAAGAATCTAAATCTGAACTTCAAGCATATCTTTCCTGATAGCTACTAATGTAAATGGCAAATTGTGTACATTTGGTGTTTTTGCACATTTCAAGGATGTAGATTTGTCACAGGATAACTTCAGATTTATTGTATTTTTATAGATTTATTACTGCTAATATCAGTCTAATACTGATAGCCACTGAAAGCAATACACCATCTCTGCCTAACTTGCACATGAATTGCTGTCACAGAAGAACATTGCAACATCTTTTCACCTTTTTATTTTTCATTCTTTCTTTCTTTTTCGTGTCTGTGTACAGGGGCACATGTGATCCTGGCCTGCAGAGATATAGCCAAGGCTGAGCAGGCGGCCAGTGAAATCATTCGAGAAGTGGGCGTGGCCTCAGTGGTCCCACGCAAACTGGACCTTTCCAGCACTAGATCTATCTGTGAATTCGCAGAGCTCATTTACAACAGTGCGTCACGGCTCACCTCATTTTCACATACATTCATCAAACAAGCTTGTCCATCATAATTTGCAACGATAAAAATGAATGCAACACCATTCTGCTGGTACAGCACACTAAAGCTTACACACAGAAATGTCTGTGTTAGTCATTTTTGTTACAGTACTGTTCTGTAATTGTGTTGCACTATTGTTTATTGTCTTTTTTTAATCTTTATTCTCCTTGTTGCACTGAGCATCGGGATCAATAAAGTTCTTTCTTATCTTATATTACTTATAAATATATAATTCTAAGTTTTGGTTTGTTAAAAATGTTTTGTTTTCCAGCTGAAAAATCTCTTAATTTCCTGATTAACAATGCTGGTGTGGCCATGTGTCCGTACTCTACAACAGAAGATGGATTTGAGATGCAATTTGGAGTGAATCATTTAGGTAATGTTTTACATATTCAAACTGAAAACAACAGATTACTTTAAAACTATGTTAATAATATTGAAGTTATCAGAAATGTACGGTTTCCAAAGGTAACAGTGAGTATGTGGGAGACTATATTGTATAAAATTAAGACTGAATTATATATGTAGACACCATATCATGACCATTAGGTTGCTACATATTGTCAATAATAATTGCATTAAGAAGAATATAAAGTGATTTATTTTCCTGAGTTAACTGCACAGTGACTAAACACAGCTTGATTGAACTCAGGTGTTTGCTAGTGTTTGGCTGCTGTGGTGTTCCAGGTGGTTGCTAGGCTGTTGCAAGGTTATTGTGACAGTTTTCCAGGTGGTTGTCAGGGTGTTGATAGGTGGTTGCTATGCTGTACCAGTTAGTTGCTAAGAAGTTGCTATAGTGTTCCAAATGGTTGCTAAGGTGGTGTTACCATAACTTTGTTAAAATTAGACATACAAGATATCACAGACCCAGAACCAATGATCTATCTTTTAGACAGATAAGAGGTTGAGGCTTGAACACATTTTTGAACCACATAGATAACTTAATTCATGCAAATACAGAAATACTCATCAGAAACAATTACCAGTGCTCATTCCACACATTAGCAGATTCACGTTGCATATGTTGAAGCCCTATGCAATATCAGTATTGCAAAAGACAATGCTGTGATAACAAACATTCTTAATTTGCATACAAACTTGTCGGTAATGCATTCTGTCTATATTGCAGGCCACTTCTTCCTCACCTTCCTCCTGATTGACTTGCTGAAACACTCAGCTCCCTCCAGGGTCATCAACGTGTCCTCTCTGGCTCATTCCATGGGCAAGATCCACTTTGAAGACCTCAACAGTGAGAAGAACTACCATCCAGTGAAGGCGTACGTGCAGAGCAAGCTGGCAAATGTTCTCTTTAGCAGAGAACTAGCCAAAAGGGTGGAGGGTAAGAAGAACACAAACACACATGAAATTTGTGGTCACTAATTAAGCTACAGCTGACCAGTAGGGCCACTGGCCCACCACCCAAATAATGTCTGGTCTACAGCAGTCTTAACATCTAAAATCTGTCTAACAGACATTAATAAAGTAATATTGTTAAGCTTTATAGCAATAAAGCAATATTTCCTTGTACTTCAGTAGCAAAACATGACTATTAGAGCTGGGCCTTCAAATTGATCCAAAAATGTTTGAAATTGTTATTAAAAAAATCAATTATATTATACAGCTCTATATAATAATACAATATTATACAACAACAAGGCTTGTAAAAGACATTCCAAATGAGTTATGTAGTTTGCATTAGACATTAATATATATTTGCGCTTCTACTTTGGTTTTATAGTAAGTCTTTCAGTACAGCGAGACAGCCTAGTGCTAAGGCTGTGGTTTTCCATTTCTAACTTTCTGAGACCTGGTAAGCCGATGTCTTATACTCACGTTAAGAGATGTATCTAGAACTTCCAGAAGACCCAGGTTTCACTTCAGTTCTTTCTTTAACCTGCCTTCACAAAAGTTGACTCATCTCACATCACATCAAGTGGCCACTCTCAGTACAAGTTGGCCCATATTAATCGAATGGAGTGTACTATCCTCTGAACTTTATCATGCGTTCTCCAAAACTTTGAACATACATACCAGGTTTGTTTGCTTTAGAAGACCCTGATGTTTCTCTGCTAGTGTAATCACGACTAATGGAGCAGCGTGATGTTTCGGAGTCTCCTGTCTAAACCTCAGTTATTCTGGGTCACCCAAAAAAAGACTGTTTCTTCTAATAACCTCTGGTGACCAAAGCTTTGGTCACTTCGACAAAATAAGAACTTTTTTACAATCTAATAATGTAATACAATTTTGATTAATTAAATAGTTAGATTAGTGTATATTATATCATTAATAATAATAATAATAATAATAATGAGGTATAGCATACTGAGAGTGTAGGATAATCTTGCAAAATTGTTTTCATCCTGGTAGACTTTGGGGTGACTGTGTGTGCGGTGGATCCTGGGTTGGTGAACACTCCGCTGATCCGACACATGAAGAAATCTTTCCAGTTCTTTGTGAAGACGTTTGGCTTTCTGATCCGAACCCCTGCAGAAGGAGCCTACACCAACCTCTACTGCAGCCTGACCCCAGACCTGCCCCCCTGGGGCTACTACAGGTGAATAAAACCCAGTACATCCCATTCATAATTTACTTATACGCTCTAGCCACTTTATTAGAAGCGTCAACCTTATAGCTGTGAGATAGCTGGAAATAAGATGGAAGATTACATTCAATTATTCTACACTAAAATGCAGCAATTTAACAAATAGGTTGGTTTCAGTAATAATTAATAACTAATAATTAATTTTAAAAAATGTCAGATTTACACATTTTGCTGCTGTAGTTTTGTACAGGAGCTCTGAGACCAATTAACTGAGGCTTCTACAAACCAGCTTGTACGTCTAAATCATTATACACTCACCTCAAACCATGTCGTAATCACAAATAGACTTGCTTATGTGGTGTCAGGCACAGTATGACTCACTGTTATCCATAAAAATGCACAAGAATAGGTTGCATACCCAAAAATTCAAGTCCAGAAAGTATAAATCCTCCCCAGGACTTTTTTTCCAACTGCCTGGCTTCTCCAGTATTCAGCGGGTTGGATTTTTACTCTTTGGACCTGAACTGTAGCTAATAACAGCAATAGAAGCCCCTCTTTATGAAGTACAGCTTTAAGCTCTGCCTTTAATGTGTCTTTATAAGGATACAAGGACAAAAGTATTTGGACACCTGACCATTACACCAACAGGGACATTGCATTCAAATCCATAGACTTTAATATGGAGTTAGTCCCCCTCTACAGCTATAACAGCTTCCACTTTTCTTAGAAGGATTTCCACAAGATTTTGGAGTTTCTGGGGGAATTTGTGTCCATTGATTCTGTAGCATTTATGAGGTCAGACACTGATGTTGGATGAGAAGGTCTGGATCACAATCTCCGTTCCAGTTCATCC